>CAIGRP010045016.1:0-17339 GCA_903798385.1 Fraxinus cuspidata
ATTGCATTTGGAATATTTAAGGGACAACTATGCAATTTTTTCAAAATTGAATTTGGAACCATTCAACTCCACAGCAACAATTCAGGTTTCTACCTCCTTTTTTTTCGTGAGTTACTGTTCATCGTCAAAGAAAAATGCAGTTTTTTTTTTCAGATTTCTGCCAAAAACTTCGGAAGGCCATAACTTTTTCAATTCAAGGCCAAAAATGATGTTATTTATACCGTTGGAAATGTATCAAAAAGATCTATCAAACCATACCAAATGGATATCATGAAACATAGTGTAGAAGAAGTTATCATGTGATTAAGTTTCGGGTTTTACCGATTTTAATACAAAAAATCAGATTTTCATTCAAAACTTCGAATCATCATAACTTCTTCATTTTAAGTCCAACATTTGAGTTCTTTATATGGTTGGAAAGATTATAAGAAGACCTTTCTAATTATACTAATCTTATTCCATGAAGATGAACGAGCAGATGACAATAAATCTTTACAGTTTCTACAATTTTATCTATGGTTTCGTTTTTCTCCAAATTTATAAAACAAAAAATTTTCAAATTTTGCAGATATGATCTACATCATGTAATAAATATTTTGTAAAAATTTCGTGAATTTATGTTGCATATTTCATGACATGACATTAACAATGCTTCAAGTTTCAACAAAAATAGCATACATGCATTTTTCAACATAATAATTCCATTTACAGCAAGATAGTATGCAAGTGAAACAACTTTTACAGCTCTGATACCAATGTAAGAATTCACATTATTTTTTAACATGAGTTTCGGGTCAAGAAACTTACTTGAAATGGTGAATTCCAAGATCTTTTCATGGTTGAATCACATTGCATTCCAAAACTCCAAAATCTGCATTTCTTGTTCTCCAATGGTCCCAATCACGATCACAATGGAATGAAATTATTATCCATAATCTAAGTGTCAATTTTTGTGAGATTTCATGTCCAAAATATGGTTCTAAGGACTTTCCAATTTTTGTGTGTATTTTCATACGAATTTTCACTATTTTCATGTCATCTCTTCCCACCCTTTTCCAATAACTATTTTCATGCCATCTATTTTTCAATCCATAATCATTGGAGGTTGTATGTGAGTTAATTGTAATTATAGGGAGTTGCATGTTTGAACTTCAAATTCAAACAATTCCCTCCTACCATTTTAATAACTTGTGGGTCAGGTCATCCCACATGGGTGACCCACGACCCGTATTTTTCTAACAATATGTTTACCAATGACTAGTGTATTGTTACAAATTATTGTCTTTCCCTACTTGGTCTGACACTCCAAGTTACCCCAAGAACCTGACAAGATAAAATTTGAAACAAACTTATACTCTCACAATATTGAACTTGAATACATGTTTTTCCTGGGAGCCTCAACCTTCTTCTTTGTGAATACATGGAATGATAAGTTTTAACGATATGGGGAAAGAGACAATGTAAGATCTAACTATGATAATCTTTGGGTACATATGAGCATAATATAATTGCAATTAAATTAACTAGCTACTTGTGCAATACGAAAAATATGAATTATTCTTATTTAAGTAAAAGGAATATCCTAACAGAGTTTGAGCTTTTCTTCCAAGAGGACAAATCTGCATCCTAGGTTGATTGTTAGTAAAGCTGAATGTTAACCCATTACCCATAGCAGCGGTTGTAAATTATCTGAATGACATCACCATGTGTTTTCTCATTCCATAGATATCCTAGTTACTCGTAACCAAGAGCAACTAATCTATATGGGTCTAATCTACCTTACAATCACCCAATATAATCTTCCACAACTTACTTAGGTACAGAACAGCAAGTAATGTCCCTAAAGGACCCGTAGTTTCCAGCCAATTAAGCATCACATCCATTATCCACTCTGATATGGTAAAAGAGATTGATAGCTAAAAACACTAGCTTTGGGGTATTTAACAGGAGTAATGTCACAATCTGTCCCAAATCACCCTAATGGACACGTGTACGCCAATGATAGATACCAGCTAAGTGTCGGTCCCACCATTAAGGCGATTATGACCTGCTTTGACTGTGATATAATTTTATAAAAATTATGACATAGTTTCCTTTACAATATGGACCAAAACCACCTGAACAATAATCAATTTCCTCAAACCAGTACATATAATTTAAAATAAGGTACACCAGCCCCTCAAAAACTCAAATTATAAATTGTTGGCAACTCGATATTTACTATGCTTACAACTAAAAGTCCCCAAATATACTAAAGATACCTAATATGCAGTAAGCCAATGATAAACTTTTCTAAGAAAGCTACATGTACCCCCCTAAAACAAATATGGATTGAATAAACTAACAAAATGAGTCATACAGCTAATTACAATGTGTGTGACTCAACTCGATGGATCGACAGGATCCAAAATTGCTCAACTCAACTACTACTTGTTAAGGAAAAGACAACAAAATCTATGAGCTTGTAACTCAGTTAGTGGATAGTTCGCAAATTCATATTCTGATTCCATTTATACATATTTACTGAAAAACCAGATTTATTTTCTTACAATTTTAAGAAATTCTAAATTCTGATAATTTCTTTTAGAACTGAAATATACTAAAATCATAAAATCCTTACTCTTTATTCTGAATAACCAACCGTAAAATATATTGAGTATATAAAATCTGGTAAAAAAAAAATATGTGTAAAGCTGTCATTTCTGTAAGTTAAACTAGATTTCTGTAACAAAATAAGCTAAATTCTATATTCTAAAATGAACTATTATTTGATATTTGAAAATCTATGAATCTACAACTGAATAAATATAATATGATATACTAAAAAATCACACCAATAAGTACCCAATGAATAGCCTTACTCGTGTACACAGTAATCTTGATGTACAAGGCAAAACCATTCAAATCTAATAATCTAATAATTTGGTCATACGTACGCAGAGCTGTCCTAAAGGCTAATCACCCTAGTACAAGGCCCAAAGCCTATGTGTATACGAGAGTGGGTCCCACAAACCTCTGACTAAAATATGTGTCATAACATCATGTCAAATCATAAAGCTGGTGCTAAATCATAAATTAGACTCAAGCTTATATCTAAAAATGATAATTATTGATACAACAAGATGAGTAAGTACATAAGTAAGCTAAAAACATAATATGAAATCAATAAGCTGAAGTGTAAGCTGAAAGCTAATAATCCACATATACTGGAAAATCACATCAGAATATACCCCATGTAATTTTTCTGCTGATGTTCTGAAAGCTATAAAGTCATATGCACATAAACTGTCTAATCATTACTTCTATACACGACCGTGGCCTCTCAGTGCACAAAGTGGAAATAACATAATCATCTTTATACACGGCTGTAGCCCCTCAGTGCATAATAGATACCCTTACACAGTGGATAAGAGTTACCTTTATACATGGTTGTAGCCCCTTGGTGCATAAAGTGGAAATAACATAATCATCTTTATACACGGATGTAGCCCCTTAATGCATAATAGGTACCCTTACACATGGTTGTAGCACCTTAGTGGATAAGAGTTACATTTATACACGGTTGTAGCCCCTCAGTGTATAGGAGTCAAATACACGACTCTAGTACAGGGCCGTAGCCCCTCAATGCACGAGAAAAAGATAACTATATCGGGTATTTTCTGATGGTTTCAAAATAATCATGCTCATTTACTAATTTCTCGAAAATAAGACATTTCATGTAACTAATATGCTTCTCAAAAAATTGGAAATCATTTAAACATTCATAATAAGTAAACATGATTATAAGTTTATAAGTTAAAAACTTATTTTTAGAAAAGTAAGTTCTCCACTCACTAAGTACGAGCTACAAGCTAGACTGACTGATAAACGTTTCCAATCTCCTCGTCACTACCTGAAATACGATATGAATAACCAATTTAACCACTATCAAATCAACAAACATTTAACATCTAATGCTATAATACTCAAACTAAATTTCTTGATACTTGAATAAATCTCCCAAGTTATTCCTTTAATCAATTGGAACTAATTACACTTTCTAGTCCTTTACTAATAACTAATTCATAAATATAACCTTCATTTCAAGCATAAATGTAACTACCCAATTCAATCTAGTGACAACTANAAATTACTTCCATCCCAATCATAAAATAATTATCCCTTTACAATCTAGTGAAAACTAGTAACCAACACTATAACCCATTTATTTTACATCTTGTATCATAAAATTATTTCAAGTGAGTATTTCATCAACATAAATATTTCCACAAACTATCTTTACACAAGAACCCAATTAGGGACTCTAGGGTTTGCCAAAAATGAAATTTCTTACCTTAATGTAAATGGAAAGTAATCAATCAAGAAACTTCAACTAATAATGATACTCATTCATCTCGATCTAAAAATTACACCCTAAAAATGAAGCATAAATTATACTATATCTCTTGAAGAAACTAGGCAATTGAAGAATGAAATTTGGATAGCCAAATCTACCTCTTTTCTTCTTGTCGTCTTCTTCCTCCATTTTTCATCTCTTTTCTTCCTTTTTCCTTCCTTTTCTTTTTCTTTCTCTGCTTCCCACGTTTCAGCCTTTGTTTCCTTTCCTTTCCTTTCTTCTTTCTTTTCCTCTTCTCCCTCTCTTTCTTTCCTTCTTCCTTTTTCTCCTTCCCTTTCTTCTCCTCTCGGTCTCTCTCGATCCTTCTCTTCTCTTTTCTTTTTCTTCTTTTTTTTTTTCAAGAGAAAACGGGTATATATGTATCTATACATATAATGTATAATTATTTAATAATTGCAACTCAAATCCTTCAACCTTTACATAAAATCACATTAAATCCTTATCTTTCACTACTTGATAAGTAAGTCCCCAAAATTTAAATGATTTTCATCTTAAACTCTCAAATATCTTATGTAAAATAAGCCCTAATTAAATAATTTATTCCATTTAAGTTCCTAATTGACTTTGACTTTGACGAGTTGAACCTTTGACTAGTATAAAATGGGATGTAACAAGTAAACTTTTAATACTTGACATAAACTATATGCAAATAAGCAATCCTAGTTATATGAGAAATTTAAACTCCTCATTTGGTTGTGGCTAGTTTAAAATTTTGTGGAATACTCCTCTCACTTGTCTCGATACCCCAGCAATATAATTCCTTCCAGACTAGAATTAAACTATGATATTTTTTGACACTTGCTGCAAGGTTTCAAGCGAGTAATGTCGAATCAATCTTACTATGACATGTCATAACTGATCATGGTTTATAACTGACAAGGAAATAATAAACGGTCGATGAGAACTTCTTTAACTGAACATTTCTTGTACAAATATGAAGCATGTCACAGGTACTGATTTTATTGGCAGCAAGAAAACCAAACATGAGTGGCCATATGTGGAACTAATTGTCGTCAATTAAGATAAAGCAAGGCCTGTGATTTTATATATATATATTTGTAAACTTATTGCATGTCTGTATTCGATATGTATCCAATCTTAGATGTATTTGGATACGCTCTAATACGTACTATATACCTTTTTAAAATTATTTATAGTTTCTATATTTTTTTATTTTCAATACATATTGGACATATTATGACACTTGAAGAATAAGAGTTGTATTGTTTTTAAACTCTTTTAAAACTAATTATTATTGGTGAGTAGATGACAAAGTAGTTCTTAATAGATAATAGACAGTTTACACTTATTATTGAAAATAGATGTACAGTATTAAATAATTAACAATTGGAACTTTGTTGTTGCAAAAGGACATTAGTAATAGCTGAAAACTATAATTTTATTATTGAAAATAAGAAATAGTAATAAAACTTTTAGGACATGTAAAATTGTGTTAATAATTGACAACTGTAGTTTGATTATTGAAAAAGATAATGGTATTAAACTTTTAATACATGTGTCCCCATATATTAATTTTTTTTTAAGAAAAATGTTGTGTCAAAGCATTTGTATCGTATCGCATTTGAATTCGTGCTTCTTAATTATAGCTTAGATAAACCAATTGGGGTACGATGAAGTGCTCTTATCTCTAAAATATTTATGAAACTATTTATGAAACTCAAATAATTGTTCATGTCCAAAATAAACACAGCCGTGAAAGTCGAAAGTGTTAGGAGATATTGTGTGGGTACTTTGTGTTGATTTACACCACGCATTCATTAATTTGCCAAGTAAACCTAATAGTATTCTACTAAAGCAAGTTCAAAGCCATAGCTATCTCTCCTAATGCAATAACTTCCCTTTTCGACTCTCTTTAGTGTCTACATAGTCTGTTGCATATATTTCATTCATGTAGGAACCATTGAAAATTGGTTTAATCAATTTCGTTTTGACCAATTATTTAAGTACCGCCTGTAGTCAAATATGAAAATTCTTAGGCAGATTGTATTTTATTCTAAGATTACGAGTAGAATATCATAGTGTATTCAGTTTCTCAGAATCATTTTCAACTGAATAAGAAATTAAAGTCAAATATGATCTTAAACGTGGAATATGTTGGAATTATTTGAAAATATCGGAGAGCGAAATTTGGTAAAATGGTTTAGTGAATAGAAGTGCAACACGTGTCTTCGCCAAATTGTGTCACGTGACTCTTGGTGTCCTTTTCTAGACAAAAATGTTTCTTTCTAGAAGATACTTGTATTTCGGACAAAAGTTATCCAAATATACATCTTTTAAGACGTCATTCTCCAATAAAAGTGTTTTGTGTCACAACTTTTTAATTATTATAGGTCTGTTTGAGCCACATTATTTTGGAAGAATGTATTTAGAAATAGTAAATTGATAGAGAATATGTGGTTGAAAAAGAATGAAAAGTTATTGATGTGATGGAAAATATTATTTTATTGAAGAATGTATGGTTGAAAATGAGTAAAAGAATGAAAATGAAAATTTTAATACAGGGGCAATATATAGGACCTTTCATTTATAGAATTAAAATACTTTTTCATTCTTCCGCATTCTGTATCAAAATAATTTTTCCATAAAATTTGAGTCAGGATTTTCAATGATGTGAGTTCTAGTTTGCTAGGTCTTCGTAATTTGGAGAACTCCTACGGTAGGGTGTTGTAGTTATATCTTGGGATATGAGTGCTGGAGTCCATTAGCAATTGTGTGGAGCATTATTATCTAAAGGAAAAAGAGTCTAACTTTTGTCTAAACTAAATTCATGTTCGACATTTCTTCTTTCTACATATTTATTTTCGGTAAGTCATAATCTCTATCCGATAATTTGTACATTAATTAGAAAAATATAAAATACATCATGCATCAAATGTTTCCAACACTTATTAGTGCCCAATGGCATATTGCCTGAAGTTAATATATGAATTTACTGAAATCAGCTGTGTGGGGACATGCAATCTCCAACTTTTGTGTCATAGCTATTCTCCAAATTTACAATGTTTTCTATAGCAAATTATTTAATATCTGTAGGACTTGAGAAAATCCACTTGTCATTTAGAGAACATATAATAACTTATATAGCACTATTAGATTGAAAAACAAGTGCAAATATAACACGGAATATAAATATTCAAATAATTATCGTCTTAAGATTGTTGGAATATTTGGTGCGTGATTTATATTTTGCTTTTCTAATTAACATACAAATTATCGAATAGATATTCTAACTTTTTAAATCAAATAAGTAGAAAGTAAAAATGTAGAACAAGAATTTGATCGAGGCAAGAATGACTTTTTAAGACAATGTCCCTTACAGGTGCCAATGGGCTCTGGCACTCATCTCTCAAGATACAACAATCACGTTCCACAATTGGAGGATTCTAGATTACAGAGACCACGAAGGTCTAGAACTCTCTTTTATATGAAAACTCGAACTCAGATTTCATGCAACAATTATTTTGATGGAGAATGCGGAAGAATGAAAGTGCAAAGATGAAGTAAAGTGAGTTAATTCTGCGAATCAGGGATCATACATATAATAGTTGGAAAGTTATGTCAAAAGACAATTTGAATAGAAAATGTAACAAAAGACATGTCCTTTCTGAAGAACTTTTTGTCCAAAAGACATGTGTCTTCCAACCAAAGAGACATGTTTGCGTGGCACAATCTGGATAAGACTCGTGTGCGCTCTTATTCACTGAATCATTGTGACACTCGTCACTTCCTTATTATTTCAAATAATTCCAATATATTCTAAGCTTAAGCGAATCACACACGACATTAATTTCTCATTCACGAAAATTATTTTTGAGAAACTAAATATAATACAATTCTACTTGTGGAGTAGAATACAAACGACCTATGAATTTTTGTAATCCACCATCGGTCTGGTGAAAGTTGGTCAAACCAACTGAATTATATAAATTTCCAACAATTACCACAAGAAAAAGAAAAAGACACTTTTTTTCAGACTATAGGGCCTGTAAACTAAGCCTGGTATGGTAGCCATCTGGTACCTTTCCCCCCAACCCAAAACACAACACTAATGGACAGATAATATTCTTTATCCGTCAATAGCTTTGGAACAACAAAGCAAATAAAGAAACTAGCTTCAATTGAGGAAAAGAATCAGTTCCCAAAAGGCAAACCTAGATGGTTGTACTCCAATAAAATTTCAATGAGGAACTGATGAATCTTGGAGAAGTTGAAACTAAGAGTTTTAGCATAATAAATATTTATCGACTTTTGTTATAGATGATACAAGTAATATTTCATCAAATTGAGGACTAAGATGTAAGGAAGCATGGAACTATTGTTGATATGTTGAAGTGCTACCTGTTTTCGCTTTCGCTATGATTGTGCAACAGCATGCGTAGCGATCACACCTTTAGATAGCTTCCCGAATGGCATCTCACTGCCCAGGTTAAAATGACGAAGAATCACTTATTCCCTTTGTACCTCTACAATACCACTTATTCATATTTTTTGCCAGATTGGGGGAGGTGGCTGGCTATAGGATTGGGCAACAGTCTTGTTATGTTCCAGAATTTTCCCAGCACTAATCAATTTGACATCATTCGCTACCCTCGGCACAACTTTCTTATCTAAATCATAAGGAACAATTTGCCACTCAAAATCTTGATGATAAGCGTATAGAAGGAGCAGAAAATAAGTAGACTAAGATGAGAATTTCAAACAAAAAAGAAGCAACATAGTGCAAATGATATCCATGTCTTTTATCTCTCATGTGTCATAGCCCACATCTTCATTGCATAAGAAATTAGATTCACATTCCAGTATGAATAGAGAAAAATGGGGAATCTATTCAATCATCATCACTCAATTTTTTTTTTTCATTTTCTATCTCTCTATGGAAATTGTAAATGAGATTGGTGAAGAATGCATAATATTATTTTACCATAATTGCATATATAATTGATTGTAAGGCTTGTTGATTCAAGGGTATCAAATCATATGAAAGGTAGTTCTAATTCCTTGCATAATATCAGGCGCTATACTGGCACACAACATATTGAGATTGCTAATGGCAGTACCCTTCCTAAAACTGCTGTTGGTAATGTTGGGTCTTCTTTTGATAATGATTTTGTGTCTCCAAGCTTATCTAGAAACTCAATTTTGGTTGTTGAATTAGTTGATAATAACTATGATGTACGTTTCTCTTGTGTTGGTTGTATTGTGTAAGATCAGAGGTCGGGAAAAGTGATCCCGAAGGGGTCTAAAGTCAAAAGATTGTTTCCATTACAGTTTACTATTCCTGCTGCTATGTCTTTAGCTTGTATTAATGTTGGACATAAGCATGAAATTTGGCATAAAAGATTAGGGCATTCAAACACTTTAATTTTGTCTCATTTGTTGAAATGTGATTTTTGGGTAATAAGTTTAGTCTCAGTTCTCGGATAAGAATTTTGATTGTGATACTTGTGAACTTGGAAAACATAAGACTCTTTCATTTTCCACTCAGTCGTGCTGATACATGCTTTAAAATTATTCACAGTAACGTTTAGGGCATAACACCTATTACTTCACATACTCAGTATAAATATTTTGTGACCTTTATTAATGATTTCAATCATTATACTTGAATATATTTTCTTCATTCTAAACATGAGGTCAGTACCAATCTTAGGACGTTTGTACCCTGTATTGAGACACGATTCACTACCAGCATTCAAATTCTAAGGTTTGATAACGGGGAAGAATATATATCTCATGATTGTCAGACTTTCTTAGAACAAAAGGGTATTATCTCCTAACGCTATTGTCCATATACTCCTCAGCAGAATGTGGTAGTTGAAAAAATAATCATCACTTACTAGATGTTGTTCGAGTGTTGTTTTTGGAATCTTCAGTTCCACATAGATTTTAGGTCGAAGCTCTCTCCACAGCTGTACACCTGCTCAGCATTTGGACTTTGCCTTGCATCAATTTCATATATACAGTACATATCCCAGTTATGACATGTTCATACATTTGGGTGTATTTGCTTTGATCATTTGCCTCCTCATGAACGTCATAAGCTTATTGCTCAATCTGTACAATGTGCTTTTATAGGTTACAATATTGCTCAAAAAGATTATTTTTTTTTGTTATGATGGTATTTCTAACCAATTTCGCATATCTCAGAATGTAGTTTTCTTTGAGAATCAATATTACTTCAAGCAAAATGTTGTGGGCTCTTCTGATTTCGCTCCACTCGTTAACTTTGAAGATGAATCTCGATCTATTGAATGTTTTAAACTAGGTGTCATATATCAGAGACGACAGCCACAACTTCATCGTCCCTTTCCAACATTGGTCATGTTCGAGACTCTGTTTCTCTTAGGCGGTCTACTCGCATTGCTCATCCTCCAGATTGGTATTGTTACTCTACCACATTATCTCTTATCACAATTCATAATTTTAATTCTCAAGCAGTTATCTAACCCTGTTTGGAGAAAGCTATGCAATAAGAACTTCAGGCTCTTCAAGAGAATCACACATGTGATATTATTCTTTATCCTCCTAGCATCAGATCTATTAGATTTAAATGGGTCTATTATATTAAGTTCTACTCTAACGGATTGCTAGAGCGCTATAAATCTCGGTTGGTGGCTCTTGAAAATCTTCAAGAATATGACGTAGATTATGAGGAGACATTTGCTCCTGTTGCCAAAATGACAACGGTTAGGACTGTACTGGCTATAGTTGCCTCCAAGGGAAGCTTTGTGTGGTAGATGGATATTAAGAATGATTTCTTACATGGGGATCTTAAGGAAGATAATTATATAATACCTTTTGCGAGCCTCTTTTTGTTGCCATCTTCGGATGTATGTAAGCTAAAGGGCTTGCTTTAAGGGTTAAAATAAGCTCCTCGTGCTTGGTTTAACAATTTTCGCTCTACTCTCTTGGGTTCCTTACCCAAAGAAAATATGATTTCTCTCTCTTCATCTCTGACACCAAAACCAGTACTGTGCTTCTTTTAGTCCATATGGATGGCATTGTTATTGTCGAGACTGACTCCGAATTGATATCTCAACTTTATAATCGACAAAAAGATTCTTTTCATTTGAAGGATTTGGGTTTATTGCAGTATTTCTTAGGTTTTGAGGTGCTTTCAAGTTCATCCGGAACTTTCCTGCTTCAACACAAGTATATGAAGGAGTTGATTAATTTAGCTGGACAACAAGATGGTTGCTTAGTTGATACTCCTTTGAAGGTAAATGTGAAGTATCGCAAGGATGAAGGTGATCTTCTTCCTAATCCCTCTCTATATCGCCAGTTAGTGGGTAGCTTGAATTGTCTTACTATTACTCGACTTGATATTTTATACAACAAGTCTGTCAATTTATGCATGCTCCCCAACATCTTTACTTGGTTGTGGTATGTCACATTATTCAATACTTGTTGGGTATACCTAATTAGGGTCTTTTCTTTCATGCTAATTCTTCTCTTGAGTTGGTAGGTTATAGTGATGCAATTTGGGCTAGTTGTACGAACACTCATCGCTCGATTACATGTTGGTGTATGTTTCTTGGGGGTGCACTATTTCTTAGCAAAGTAAGAAGCAGAATCGTGTTTTTAAGTCTTCCACTGAATCTGAGTATTGTGCTTTGTCTTCTGTTTGTTCTGAGATTGTTTGACTCTGTGGTCTTCTCACGGAGCTTGGTTGCCCTCCGTTTGAACCAACTCTTATTTCATGCTAACAATACTAATGCTATTCAAACTGTTCTTAATAATGTATTTCATGAGCGCACTAAACACATTGAAGTTGACTACCATTCTATCCGTTAGGATGTGATGATCGCATTATTTCTCCTTCACATATCACCAGTAATGTTCAAATTACTGATGCATTTACTAAGGCTATAACAAGATAGCAACATCAGTTCCTTGTCAACAAATTGATGATTCTTGACCGTCCAGCATCAATTTGAGGAGGAATGTCAATGAGATTGACAAAAATCTCATAATATTATTTTACCATAATTACATATATAATTGATTGTAATTACTATAAATACACCATATTTAGGATGTATGTAATGATTTCTATTTAATGGAAGAGACATAATAATGAGGAGGCCATTCAATCAAAAGGATTCTACAGAAACTACTTATTTTACTTCCTAAATCCCAGTAGTTCTCTTAAGCTGTAGTTTCCAACCCCAGAAAATTAAGATAGACTCGTTTACTTAAATTAGCCTAAATGTAACTCCAAATGGGCACAAGAGTATAACATCCAAATATTACACCACCATTTCTTATGGTTAAATGCCAGCCGTTTAACTCAAATAAAAGGGGATCCTATACTTGCTAGAGAAATAATCAAAATTCCTAGTTAAAGACATTCAATTAGTCATACTATAGTTATCCTCATAAGTGCAAACAACAAGCTACCTAAAAATCCGCACATAAATTCTAACATTCGTATTTTAGCTACAAACTAACGAACAAAACAACAAATTAATTGCTAATCATATAAATGCCACGGTTATCTTCAATTAAGAGACAAGAAATGGAAAATTAGAAGTATCAAAAATACCTTTGGGCCACTCGAAGATAATTCTTTGAGGAAATTACACCCAGTCTTATGTTTTAAGATCCAATTTCAAAACTCATGTCCAAAGTTTGTATATCCAAAAATCAGGTTATAATTAAAATTTTTAATATTAATAATTATATTACAAATTCAAATTAATCATTTTCATTTTCTATTTTCTCTCTCTGCCCCTTACCGTATTTCTCTCCCACTCTACATTCACCGTTCTTCTCTCTCTCTCTCTCTCTCTCTCTCCCTCTCCCCTTCTCTGTTCCGATCCAACGAAATAGCGCTCCGGCATCAGAGGTACAGCCGCGCCGCGTCTGAGTACGGTGAAATTCGGCTACAACGAATGCTCCTCCGACATTTGAATTCTAAACCAAACACCTTCTCCCTAACAAAAACCTTCACATAAATCCTTAATAATTTCCAATTCCCTGAAAACCCTACCTAACACAAATTCTATTTTAATATTAAAAATCAATTAAAAGATTTGGAAAAAATTTCTCGTATATCTCTTTTCTAGTGCTAGAAATTTGTAGAGTTTGTGTGCTATAATTTGAATTTACCAAGGGACAAGGGAAATTTTTGGTTCGAATCTCTTGAAGGGGAATCACAGAATTTTTGTTCAACTATCCGAAGATATTATGGAGGAAATACTATTTTCATACTAGTCTTTATCTATTAAAAACAACAGTTAAAACATATAAAATGCTAAGTTAAATATCAAAACCCAAAAATACCCTTATCTTCTACACAAATTGATTGAGAGGAAGGAAAACCAACTTTGACTTCAGTCCACAGTCGGATCTAGTCAAAGAAGCATCTCACAGCCAAATTCAACGCCGACCACCACACACCGACCATTATCTTCAAAAAGTTTAGTTTTTTTTTTTTTAGAATTATTAGATTGGTTTTTTCATTTTTTGTATTTTAAATTGTTATGTATAATGTTTATTCTTCATATTTTTTAGGTAGGTTATTGGTTGTTGATTATGCTCAAAGAATAACTCGGTAGTTATAGCACAGTTTTGGGGTGTCAGTTCCATAGGGAGATGAAAGAAATGCTCAAATGACTAAAAAAAAAGGATGGATGTTCTCTCATTTGTGAAGTAGAAGTTATTGTTAAAATAAAATTAAGAATTCAATATTTAAAATAATGAAATTAAAATCAATATTTAGGGTAGCGAAGCATCGAAATTCCCTTCATTAGATTGGATCAATCTCATCAATTATTCATTCTTATAACTCAATTAGAGGCATTCATCTCAACTTTCTAATCGGAAGATATGACATTACAAATCAATTTAAGTCAATTATAATCTTAGAATCTAAACTTCCTATAAAACATTCGCACTCTTTTTATTGGAATAAGATTAAGAATCGACCATATACATCAAGTATAACGCAGTAATCTCCAATAAAGTAAAATTGAGATTAAAATTCAAACAATAGTTCAATCATTCGGTAGAAGAAGCATGAGGGATCTATAAAGAATTTAATAAATGTTAAACCAATCTCAACATAAATTAATTGAAATTAAAACTCAACAAATAGTTTAATTCTTCGATAGAAAACACATGACTGAATTCATGAAAAATCTAGTAAAGGTTAAGCCAATTCCAAAATATTCATGAAAAGAAAATCTAAATTCTAAAATTGTTTGAAAATAAAAAATTAAATTACATGGATAAAAGATGGAAAATCATCAATTCCAATTTCAAAATATTCATGAAAAGAAAATATAAATTCTAAAATTTTTTGAAAATAAAAAATTAAATTACGTGGATAAAAGATGCAAAATCATCAATTCCGATTGAGTTCCTTCCTAGTTTCGCAAAGATATTTAGTTCTTCATAGAGATTCTTGCGCTAAAGATTAGAGAAAGTAGTATGGAGGAGTTCTCCATGTTTTCCCCCCTCGTGTTTAGGGTTTCAAACACGTATTTATAGTTGTTTCCATAAGTGGTTGACTTAAATTCGAAAACCAGAATTTTTCGTCTCGAAAACACTCTATGCGATCGCATAGAATAAGTGGATGCAACTGCATAGAACATTTTAACTTGGCCATGGAATTTGCTGAAGTAGAGTATGTGACCGCATTGAATTTAAGTTATGCGACCGCATAGCTTTAGATAACTTCCACGTGATAGCCTTCAATATTTTGGTCATATCTTTTTCTCGCGATATCCGATTGAGGCGATTCAAGATGTGTTGTTAATTTGACACAAAGGGCTACAAATCATCCAATAATTTTTCCAATTCGAATGTTTTCTATAACAAATATGTGTCTCAAACTGGAACTGAAAATCCGAAGCAGAATTTTTTTCGGCTGAGAGTTGATATGTGATAATACTTTGACTATATTTCTTCTCCTTGGCTTCTTTTCTCATCCAATTGATGCCTAACACTCTCAAATCTTCATATCTTCGTTTTGCCTTCCGAGCCATCTTTTAGGTATTTGCAATTTGGTACTTGAACTTTTGTTTTCTTCCATTTTGACATTTTTCAATATTTCTTCCAAATTTCGTCATATCCATCAAATTGCAACTTGAATCAAAATATAAAGATAATGAGTATATTTTTGGCATGAAATAATCACACGAGAACAACAAATAAGTGGGGAAAACATGATATTTTACACTCTTATCAGGTGTAGTACATATATTTGATGTATTTAGAGCTTAATCTTGTCGAACTCGCTATTTTGCCATTTTCGACGAGAAACAGTCGATCGGCCGACTGTGATTCACAATTGACAGATCCAATTGTTTAACTGTCGACTGGGATAACTGTACAGCCAACTATTAACGTCGGCATTTTGGGCCAACTAAGAGACTTTTAACAGTCGTCACCTTTGGGCCCACTCTTAAGAATTGGCCGTTTGGGCCGACTGTTTTTTTTTTCCATTTTCTTGTCAATTTAAAATAATTTTAATTCTTTTCTTTTTATAATAAAATTAAATTTTTTAAAAAAATTTAATTACTTAATATTTATATTCTATGTTAATTTAATTTTTTTTCAATTTTAATTAAATAATATTTATATTCTTTATTTAATTTTCATAATTTCCTTTTGTTTTTTATTATAACTTTCTTGGAAATAATTATAAAATTTCTTAATTGTTTATTTTTCTATTTAAAATTACTTTTTTTCAACTATTAACAATCGGTCCTAAGGCCTTTTTTTCATTTTCTTTTCAATTTAAAATTGTTTTGTTTTAAATTCTTTCATTTTATGATATTTTTTAATTTTCTAATTTTAATTATATAATATTTATATTCTTTGTTAATTTAACTTTTCAATTTTGATTAAATAATATTTATATTCTTTATTTAATGATTTTTCTTTTGTTTATTATTTTTTTATTTTATTACATGAAAATAGTTTTAAAATTTCTTAATTTTTTAGTTTTTTATTTAAAAATATTTTTTTCTAGCTATTAACAATTTGCAGTTTAGTTGGACCAAACACATTTTTTTTCATTTTCTTCTCAATTTAAAATTATTTTTAATTCTTTTATTTTTTATGATAAAATTTTAACAATTTGCAGTTTAGTCGGCCCAAATGCCTTTTTTTCATTTTCTTCTCAATTTAAAATTATTTTTAATTATTTTATTTTTTATAATAAAATTTAATTTTTTTTAAATTTTAATTCTATAATATTTATATTCTTTGTTAATTTAATTTTTACAATTTTAATTAAATAATATTTATGTTCTTTGTTTAATTTTCATAATTTCATTTTGCTTAATATTTTTTATTTTCATTAAAAAAAATTTGTCTGTAATTTAGTTCGTTTAGTTTTTTGAAATTATTCTTATTCAATTATCTATTGTTGAATGTTCTAATATTTGATTTTTTGTAGGATAGAGTACCATCTAACTGTGGAGTTGAGACATGTGTGGGGAAAATGTACGCGGAACAGTATCTTTGACAATTTTACTACTATGTTAGATTTGCCGATGATCAGCATGCAGATATTCGACGCCTGTCTTTCCTGTGGCCCATGTATCAGTTGAGAGTGATACAGTACTCTGGGCATATTATTGATTCATTACTACGTCAGCTACTTAGACCAATCAATGGCGATGTCGTTTACTTCTACCTTGGGGGCAAGATCGCTACTTTTTTCATATTTGAGTTTGCCCTTGTAACTGGACTGAGGATAACAGGTGATGAGGCAGCTATTGACGATACTTAAAGATGTAATAGGCTATACGAGATGTATTTTCTGATAACCCAAGAATAGCTAACCAAGAGGGGGGTGAATTGGTTTTTAAAACTTTTTCGAAGAATTAATCTAAATTCAAGCAAGTAAATACTAAATAGATTTATTCAAATAGCAAGTGCAATTACAAAAGCGATAAGTAAAAGGGAG
>CAIGRP010045018.1:0-23942 GCA_903798385.1 Fraxinus cuspidata
GACGATAGAGCATATTAATACATATGCAATAATTGAAGATCCTTTAACTAAGAGACTAGCTCCTAAAGTTTTTACGACGCGTGTTGCTAATATGGGTATTGTAGAAACTTTTGATATTTTTGGTTAGTGAGGGTTATTTACATAAGAGAACTACATTTGGGCTTGATCCCTTCACGGGCTACGTAGGCAATCCCTATGTTATTCGGGTACAGCCGGTGCAATAATAAAATATATTTTTCCCTTCTTTTGAGCATGCTTTGACTTTTGTCATTTATTATGATATTATTTTGATCTCGAGATATAACAGTTAAAGACATAAGAAGAGTCTCTTTTAGAGACATGTGACTTCATTTTGATTAGAAACATTTTGAGAACCGATATGGATTAACACAGTTTTTTTATCACATTTGGTGCTAATGCTAAGTTCATACTGCATACTACCATATTGGTTGGAGGATGGGAATCCATGTTGATAAGAATGTTGGCATTTGTAGCTGTGGAGTGGTCTTATATCATTTGATTGGTGTAACGACTTTCATGTTCGATGTTGACATTCTTGTTGAACCGTATCATGTTGTGTAAGGTGTTATTATCATTGCAACTTTACTTGTGTGGCCACCTATGTAGTCTAACCCAGAGGTTAAAAGTACTATTCTATAGCAATCAAATGTTTGCATAAATGGGAGAATGTTAGAATATTTCTATTATGTGGGCTTCCATTTGATTACGAATTTTACGGGTTAGATGTATGGTTTGTAATGATAATGTGATTAGGCTCAATATGTTAGTGATCACTTGGACTGTTGTACACCTTACATGCTTTATTATTATAATGTGGTAATTTTAAGTACGTGGGCCGGAATTATGTAAACAATAATTAGGGTTAGAGTCGGTAATTGGCCGACTTTATAATTTCATATATAATGACTAGGTCTCATCTCCTCTCCTCTCCATATCGTTTGACTTGTCTCATAGACTGCTGATCATTTTGAGAAGTAAGAAGAAGAAGATCTAGCTAGCAATATTCATACATAATAATGTCTTCCGCAGATATGAATTTCGAACTATCAATTATTATATGTGATTCTTGTTTTTAGCATGATCATGGTTAAATAACAACAAAATATTGAAAAACTCTCTGTAATTAATTTTAAAGCAAACTAGGATAATGAATTTTAGACATCTTCAAGCTCCGTTTGGCCATCATTATTTGAAATTTTAATTTTTAGAATAGTATTTTTTGGAGAATATGTGGTTGAAAAAAGAAGGAAAATTTTGTGGTTTACGTGTAATATTATTTTATTGGAGAATGTGTGATTAAAAAAAGTGAGAAAATATATTAAAATTTTAATGGGAGCCAAACGAGAGCTAAGAAATACTGGTAGCGGTTTTAAATAAATTGTAAACAAATTCATAAAACTATATTGAGACTGCAAAGATTCTTATTGTACAAAATTATTAGAAAGGGAAATAAAATTTTATAAGCAAATATCGTGGTCTAATCTACACCAATTGATTCAAATAGTCATAATCCAAGTCTTTCAAACTATTTTATTAGACATGAAATCATTGTTCATTAAGAAATTACAATAAAGAAGTTTCTTTGATTTTAAGTTTTCAGAAAAAATCTCTTCATCTAAATTGAAGAGGTATCTTAAAATCTTTATTTTTGTGGGGGTAATTACTTTCGAATTAGCTAATTGCATGAAAAGAATGTGTATATAATATAAATTACATAGAAGATATAAAAAGGTTTTGGACCGATGAGACAAAAATTGAATATGGTGGTACTAACTTTGTTTGACAAGATTTTTGAAAAGTTAAAAGTTGCTTTTGGGATTAAGAAATTGTTATTGGATCTATTTGAATAATTTTATAAAAGTCATTTGTCTGATTAAGTGGCCTAAGGTAACTTCCTCAAAAATCATTATGCAAGAAGCAAAAGCTTTGTGAAACGTCCTTAGATTTTTAAATAACTTTAGTTGCTACTTGATGAAACTAGTATTTTTTTTTTCTTATTCAACCATTGGCAAGGATTTTTTTATTTTGTATTTTATTTTTATTTTTATTTTACAATGGTGCCATAATAGCCCAAAAAACTATGTAATGGAGTCCATTTATAATATTTTGGTGGGCGTCGGTCCAAAAATCTGTCCTTGCACGAAGTTTCCATTCATTTTCTTCTTTCACGTGGTGCTGTCCTTGCACATGATTATGTCGGAAATTCTTGATTCTGGATTTTGGATAATTTCTGAAATTCTTGATTCTATATATATATATATTTATTAATTTTTTTTTCCCCCTATCTCCAAACTATCGCTTTAGGTGCACAAATTTTCGTTAAATAATTTATACGTGATTGGTTACTTTCACTTTCTCAACTCTCATGTCACTATTCAGAATCGATCCATGATATTATAATGATTATAAAAAATTTGTATTACAAATTAATATATACAAAACAGTAAGTCGATAGGCCAAAATCTCATTCCACATGTTCGTTTTCGTGAAAAATACAACTTAGCGTGTTTGGTTTGATGGAAAAATAAGAAAAGAGATTAAAAATAAAAGAAATAATAAAACTTAATTTGGTTTCTTTTCTTTATGTTCATAAAAAGAAATAAATCATAGTTAAAACTTAATAGAATAATAAATAAAAATTTAACTTTCTCTTCTCTCTTAGTATTATATGCACATTACAGAAACTCTAAAATTACTGACTTGTCAACTGTATATTATACATTTCTTATCTTCCCTTTTTATCTTTATGAAAAGTTTAACAACATTTATTTCTGTTTACTTATTTTAATTTGGAACAGTGGTACTAGTTAAAAAACTTTCTTATTATTCCTTTTGTACTCAATGCTATTAGTTTAAATACTTACTTTTTACTCCTACAGGTGAAAAATATAAAATGAATAACGAAATAAATTTCAAATAATAAAAATCACTTCTTTATAAATAAAATCAATAATAATGTGTTTGATGGTCATTATTTGAAAAAAAAAATAAGATTTTGAATAGTGATTTTTAGGAGAATGTGTGATTATAAAGTAGAAAAAAATTTAAATTTACGTACAAAATATTTTATTACGTGAATATGATTAAAAATAAGTATATAAAAAAAATTCAAATAACGATTCTTAATCAGGGGCTAATTAATAGTAGCGTTGAGCTACCTAACATTAACTCCATTATTGTGGGTGTCAATTCAGTGGGTGGGCGCATGAAAATGAGCCATGCCCATGTGTTTATTGTGGAACTTGACTTTGTTTCCGTACTTAGTCCCCGCTCCATTATTTGTGATTTTAATTTATGAAATATTATTTTTTTGGAATGTATAATATTATTTTATTGAAAAGTTTGTTGTTAAAAATAAGAGAAATAAAAACGTATTAAAATTTTAAAAAGTAATGCCATATAGTTTTATTGAGGTTACAATCACAGTTTAAGTAGCGTTAAAGATAGACTAAATGAAATATCAAATTAAATAAGTTTTTAAATTATACTTATCATTTAATGACATATTAACACTACCTAAACTAGAATTTGTAAATCCAACGAGACTAAATACCATTATTCAAATTTTGATGGAGCCAAGCAATGGCTTAATTACCAAAATAGCAAGAGAGTTCCAACTTATCAGAAATGGTACGAGGTGGGACGAAATTGAGTTAGTTCCCATTCCTTATTTGTGTCCTGTTTATTTTTATTTTTTTACTTTGTATAAGTATGCTAAATAAAAATTTTGAATATGGTGTGCATACAAATAAATTTGAATATGTTGAGCAAAAATTTTTTGTATAAAAATGTTATTCCGAAGGAAAAATTAGATGAACGAGCTAGAAGACCAACCAACAGAAATTTAATTATGGTAGGAAAAAAATGAATACAAATTGAAAAGAGGAGATAACATATGTAAAGAAGCACGCAATGTCTGAGCTGTCACAATTCATCGCCATGGGTTGTTGTGCTTGCGGTTGGTTGTAGGTGCAAGAAAGAGAAAAATATATTAAAATCTTAATGAACAACAGAAATTTAATTATGGTAGGAAAAAAATGAATACAAATTGAAAAGCGGAGATTACATATGTAAAGAAGCACGCAATGTCTGAGCTGTCACAATTCATCGCCATGGGTTGTTGTGCTTGAGGTTGGTTGTAGGTGCAAGAAAGAGAAAAATATATTAAAATCTTAATGAAAGTCAACAGGAGCTAAGAAATACTAGTAGCAGTTTTAAATAAATTCATAAATTATATTGAGATGGCAAAGATTCTTATTGTATAAAATTATTAGAGAGGGAAATAAAATTTTATAAGCAAATAACGTTGTCTAGTCTACACCAATTGCTTCAACTGGTCATAATCCAAGTCTTTTAAACTATTTTAATAGAGAAATTTCTTTGGTTTTAAGTTTTTAGAAAATGTATCTTCCCCTAAATTGAAAAGGTATTTTAAAGTCTGTGTTTTTGTGGGGTAATTACTTTCGAAGTAACTAGTTGCATGAAAAGTATGTGTATATAATATAAATTACATACAAGATATAATTTTTTTTGGGCCGATGAGAAAAAAATTGAGTATGGTGGTATTAAGGTTCGATTGACAAGATTTTTAAAGAGTTAAAAATTGCTTTTGAGATTAAGAAATTTTTATTGAATTTATTTGAATAATTTTCTTGAAGTCATTTGTCTGATTAGCTGACCAAATGTAGCTTCCTCGAAAACCATTATGCAAGAAGCAGAAGCTTTGTTAAATGTCCCTAAATTTTTGAAGAACTTTTAGTTGCTACTTGATGAAACTAATACCTTTTTCCAAATTCAACTTAACAAGGTTTTTTTTATTATTATTATTTTTTTGTATACAATGGTGCCATAATAGTACCACAAATCTGTCCTTGTACGAATTAATTTAGTTTTCGTTCATTTTCTTCTTTCACGTGGTCGTCAGATGCTGTCACTTGGAGCTAGGAATTATTGGGCTCACAATAAAATTTTTATTTTATATCCAAACGCTCAAACTTTCAGTTTGAGTACAATTAGGTCCTTTTGAACGAGACCTGTCCTTGCACATGACTGTGTCCGAAATTCTTGATTCTAAATTTTTGATAATTTCCATTTAAAAGGACTTTTGTGCACCTGAAGCGATAGTTTGGAAATATGAAAAAAACTTGATTGAAAATATTGGTGTTATGAATAACATGTATTGAAATTGTAAATGTAAATTTTTCGTTAAATAATTTATTCGAAATTAGTTACTTCCACTTCCTCAACTCTCATATCATTGTTCAGAATCGATCCATGAAACTATAATGAATATAAAAAATTTGTATTGAAAAATAATATATACAATATAGTTAGACGACAGGCCAAAATCTCATTCCAAATATTCGTATTCGTGAAAAATACAACTTAGCGGGTTTAGTTTTCATGGAAAAAGAAGAAAAGAGACTTGGAGCAAAACCTGCAACTCCATTTGGCTTCTCTTGTTCATGTTCGTGAAAGGTAATAAATCTTATGACTGGTTTGGCATGATTTTTGAGAACTCAAAATTTTTGAAATCCAAAAGTTATTTTTGGATCCGTTAAACTAATTTTATAAGTGTTTTTGATAGTTAGAAGGATTTCTAAAGGAAGTTGATCCAACGTAACTTCTTTTAAAAGCACTTCCGAAATTGAAAGTGATTTTAAAAATTAGTTTCAAAACAAAAATTAAGGTAACTTACTGCAAAAACTCTTTTACAAGAAATAAGGGTAAAAGTAAAAGTCATACCAAACGGCCTTATAAATTACACTTAATAACATAATAAATAAAAATTAACTTTTTCTTGTCTCTTAGTATTGCAAGCGAACTACAGAAACTCTAAAATTAGTGACTAGTCAAACTAGATTTTAAGATTTCTTATACATTTCTTATCTTCCCTTTTTTATCTTTATGATATGAAAAATTCAACACTATTTTCTTTCTGTTTATTTATTTTAATTTACAACAATACTATTAGTTTAAATATGTACGTTTTATTCTTTATGTACAAAGTAATCTTAACGAGTGTATTTCACTCATTGAATTAGCACCTTTAAAGCTTAGTCTCGGTTTATTATTGAGTACCTTTGAACGTTTTAATGGGTTTGTTCGTGTTGTTTTGTAGTTTAAGTAACTTAGTGAAAATGGCGTATTTTGGAGTTTGGAATAGAGTTAAATTATTGATCATGGAAGTGGAGATGAAAGAAGAGAAAAATAAAATAGAAAATGAAGCCAAAAGTGAAGGGAACATATGGGCATCACGGCGCCACATATGGGCACCTAGGTGTCCAAGAAAAAGAAAAAAATCACCAGAGAGCTAGGCGCCGGAAGAAAAGAAGCAAAATTGTCGACGCTGCGGCGCCGTAGTGTGGGCGTTGTGGCGCTGCCACCCGATGATTTAAAAAATCAGAATTTTTGAAGAGTTTTCAGCTCGGTCCGTCCCCAATTCGTCTTAAAACTTCAAAATACTATTAATGTAACCTTAAAGACCATGTTTCAAGGAGGGAAAGA
Organism: Fraxinus cuspidata; assembly: GCA_903798385.1. Classification (NCBI taxonomy): domain Eukaryota; kingdom Viridiplantae; phylum Streptophyta; class Magnoliopsida; order Lamiales; family Oleaceae; genus Fraxinus; species Fraxinus cuspidata. The sequence continues at coordinate 6,529 of CAIGRP010045018.1, forward strand.
CAGCTCAAGAGGCGAGGGAATTCATTGAGTCAAGAACTACAGCCCAAGGAGGCAAAGAGCAAGAAAATATCAAGAACAACATAGTAAAGGATATTGAAGATCTACCAAAGCAAGTTTTTATATTCTCCTCTTTATGTTGTTATATATGAATTTGATTATTTATATGGCTACCGTCATGAACTAAACATTTAACCCAGGGTTTAATGTAAACAAAATTTGAGAATATGATTTGATTCTATTTTAGTTATTTATATGAAATTTTCCTTTCCATTTAATTATCTTATTGAGTTAATGCTTTCAATTAATTGGCCAATAATTGAATGATTAGATGCTAGTCAATTTTGACACTCAAGAGAGGAAAATTTAGGTGCGAGCATAACAATTACATAACTTAGATTTTATGGATTTCGAGAGAAAGTGTAAAATCTATTAAGCTTATTCCATCTAAGAACCACAATTTTGATACATTTTGATTTTAATTTGGAATAGGGATATTAGAAATTAGTTCTCATGATTAATTTTTACCCGGCATTCGAGAAAGGGGGTAGAATTATGTTAGAGTTCTTGCTTATAAAACATGAAAAATTGATTAGAGATGACTAGGTTTTTGAAAATCATATTTTATAGTTAGGTGAAATCATACCTTAAGTTCTCCTATATTGATTAATCCGTATAACTTGCATTTGTTCATTGAATTCGTCACAGTCATCCCTAACTTAGTTAAAACCAATGATTCCAAATTGTATTCATCTAAGTAAAATAATAGCTACACAATTATAGTACTTGGTATAAATTAAATAGCAATCCTTGTGGGTTTGACATTCTAACTTTATTATTATATTACAAAATTTGACATCGTGCACTTGCGTTATAATTATATTATAGAAAATGCGTGACAAATCTCACCTCAATAATATATTTGGTATTTAACATTTCTTTTTAAAAATAGTGAACAACTCTGATTCAAAATTTTAAGTAGAAAAAGGAATAAAAATGAAATTTAAACATTGAACATCATTCAATGCCATGTTGTTTACATTATAGTATTTAATTTCTTAAACATAACATAGGGTAAATATGAATAACAGAAGGGATTTTTTTATTCAATATCACTTATTTACATGTTTAAATACAATAAAAAATTTAAACAATAAAAATCACTTTTCTATGAATAAAATCAATAATAATGTGTTTTAATTTTTATAACAGCGAAAAAGAATATTTTTACATTACGGGTAGTTTCTTTAATTTACTCTAATGTCTTAAATAAGAACAATTTTAACTAATTTATCAAACAAACATCCATCACGACTAATTAATACAAACAGCATTATCATAATACAAGGAAAAATTTTTGAGTTTATGTACAATATATTTTATTATGTACATGTATGGTTAAAAATAAGTATATAAAAAAAATTCAAATAATCAATTAATAGTAGCATTAAGCTAGCTAACATTAACTCCATTATTGAGGGCGTTAATTCAGTGCGTAGCGCATGGAAATGAGTCGTGCCCATGTGTTCAACGTGGCACTTGACTTTGTTTAATTTTAATTTTTGGAATAATTTTTTTTGAATGCTTAATATTATTTTATTGAAAAATATGTGGTTAAAAAAATAAAGAAAAAAATATTAAAATTTTAAGAAATAATGTTATGTAGCTTCACTGAGGTTACAATCCAATTTTAGGTGACGCTGGATCATTGATAAAATGAAATGTGAAATAATTTAATTTCACTTATCATTTAATGACATATTAAAACCACTTAAACTGGAGTTTGCAACTCCAATGAGACTAAATAGCATTACCCAAATTTTAATGGGGCCAAACAAGGTATTAATTACCAAAATAGCAAGAGTCTTCCACTTATCAGAAACGGTAACGATGTGGGATGAAGTTGAGTTCTTACCCATTCCTCATTTATGTCCGATTTATTTATTTTTATTTTCTTTTTACTTTGTATAAGTATGCTAAATAAAAATCTTGAATATGTTGTGCATACAAATAATTTGAACATGTTGAGCGAGATTTTTGTACAAAAATGTTATTCTGAAGAAAAAATTAGATGAACGAGCTCGAAGACCAACCAACAAAAATTTTATTATGGTAGGATAAAAATGAATGCCGGGTGAAAAGCAGAGATAACATATGTAAAGAAGCACGCAATATCTGAACCGTCAATAAAGGATCTCATCGCCATTGGCTGTTGTGCTTATGGCTGGTTGTAGGTGCAAGAAAGAGATAAGAGGCGAGAAAATTAAAGAATGAACGATTAGGGTTAGGGAAAGTGAGGTAATGTCTTAATTTTTTTAATTTTTATTCTAAGAAGATAGTAGTTTAAAAGGAGTTCAAATGCTAACAAAGTTGTTGTAGCGTATTGGTGAGACAGATGGCTAGAAGATTCAAGAATCAAGATCGATTTAATTGATTAGGATTAAGAAGAGTGTAGTGTCTTAATTTTTTAGTTATTATTCAGAGAAGATATTAGTTTAAATGGAGTTCAAATGATAACGAAGTTATTGTAATATAATGGTGAGACCCCGGACACCTCCCCCAATTAAGCCGGGAAAACTCGTCCAATTTGGGGTTAGGCACTACGGGCCGTGACCGAGATAAAATTATCATTACTACAACTTATGTATAATCGTTTTGTTATTTGACTAATGAAATTTGGACGAGCATATCGAACTTGCTAACTTTTAATAAAAGATCTGTAGTACCAAGACAAAAATGGCTATAAAGCATTTAATAAAAAGACAACTATAGTATTATTTTTAATTAAAAAAAAATTTCAGTAAAAAGTTAAAGCAAATTTATGTACATATTTGCTCTACTCAAGTGCATTATTCAATTAATAAAACAGGAGGCTCAACGTACCAATATATATTAGGTGAGATTCAAGTACGATATTATTCATAGACCAAAATATTTTATTTGTAATAAATGTCAGACGGTGTGTATCGCATTGCATTTATAAACTATACATTAACCAAATAACTAATATTAAAATAATAGAGCCAATCAAATAATGTATTAAATACACTTCCATAAATTTCAACTTTTACGCTGCTTATGTTAATTAACAGGGACAATTATTTTGCAAAAGATTTTCATGGAGGTCTTTTAGCTTTAAAAATCACCTCCTTCATCACTGAATTTTGTAATTTATAACAATGGTCATCACTAACCTTACGGTCTGTCAATAATTTGACGGAATGCTGACGTAACTGCATACGAGATTTGATTTATCATCTATGGGTGTCAAATCTAAGAAGTGCTACACACGTGGATTGTGAATTATGCAGCTTTCAGAAGTAGAAAGGAACGCAACTTTCAAAAAATTATGATTTTTAATGTACATTTTTAAGCTACTCATATGCATAATATTTAACAGTAAAGCGAGAGGAAGAAGAATGCAAGAAATGTAGGAGAACAAAAGAAAGAGTTATTGCTGCTTGTTGATCGTTGCTCAATGACAGTCATGGTGGTGTAAAGAAGCACTTGTTGCGACTCCTTCCTCGAAGACAATAATAAAACTTGTTATATCAAAGAACGACAGAGGGATGGAAGCATGTTTAGCTGGATTTGTGATTTGTGGGGCAAGAGTTCCGAATTACGATTTGGGATTTAGGGTTCTTCGTGAATTGGGTGAATTGATGATTTTCTTCTACATTCTGAGAGAGAACAAATGACGGGTTTGAGTAAATTGGTTTCAGACCTTTTTTTTTTCCTTTAGAAACTTATTTGATTTTAAAAAATCCTCGTGTGTAGCACTTCTTTGATTTGCACCCATCAGATGATAAATCAAACTACGTATGCTATCATATCAGCATTTCATCAATTCTTTTACGAATCGTGAGGTCAGTGATGAACGGGGTTACAAATTGTAAAGTTGAGTGATGAATGAGGTGATTTTTAAAGTTTAGTGACCAGTGAAAACTTTTTGCAAAGTTCGGTGATTATTTGAGTTATCATTTCCAATTAAGGATAGTTTTTATTTTTCCTGAAACTCATTTTTAATCATATATTCTATAAGATCCACATTTTTTATTAATTTTTCAACAATACATTTTCTCAACTTCGATCTAAAGCTAATAAAAAATAATTTTTAACAAAACCAATGGCAAATGTGTTCCATACGGCTTTTGTGACCAACAATAATACTCAAATTATATTTATGCGTACGAGTTTTACTCTATTAAGCTAGTCAGATAATTAACAGATGGCAGCCTTAACTTTTTTTTTTTTTGCGTAAAAATATTTGATCTCATTGGGATTTGAAGCTCATCATCACACTTATTTGTGAAAACGAGTATATTTTTGTTATTGCTATTATTTGATAATACTCTTCAATAAAAATAAACATAATAATGATTCTATTCCAGCACATACAAGATTTAAACAATTATTTACGTACTATTGTACTCCAATCATTTGCTAACATATAACTTTGTCAAATATTCACTTATTATGCATAGACTTTAACAAATATCAGCTTACCAAATATCTAATTTGTCGAATATTAGCTCACTTAAACATGGAAATTATCAAATGTAAACTCACATGCATCTAAAATTAAGCAGTAATGAGTTGCATTTCTATCTCCGACTTTAAAAGATCAACATTCTTGTTATCAAAATGTTTCAATTTTAGCCCGTGTTTGATAAAACATTTTTGAGATTATAAGCTAATGAATCTCAGGAAATATGTGATGAAAGACTTAATATAAAATATGGATCCAATCAAACGTGTAATAAGAAAGAAGTTTGATCGACTTATAAACTAAAAAAACTATATAAACATAGTTTATCACTTTACTAGTTTGGGCTGCATTTTTTTTCCTCATAAAAATATGTTAAAAAGAAAAATAATTCTAATTTTTAGGGAGTCTGGTGTAGTTCTATACATAATTAAGATTTTGAAATTCAAACCAAAACCATATATTCAAAATCAAATTATTGATGAGTCCATTTAACTCAATGATGATTCTTTTAAAAAATATGTGCTTGAAAATTAGGAATTTTTTTTTGAATTTATGTGTAAATTATTTTATTGAGAAAATATATTACCGAAATGAATTTTTAAAGACAGGGCTCAAGCATGGGCAGATCTACATTGGAGGCCGATGCCCCACACTAAATTTCAAATCCAAAATTTTGCACTATATTTTTCAAGATTTTCAAAAAAAAAATTTTTATTAATGCTATCAAAAACTTGTACCTGAATGAACTCGAATTGGATGATTGGACTCTACACGATCTGGTCTTCAATACCTGAAACGAAGGCTTCGAGGTGTATCCTCGTCGCCCCTCCAATACTTAAGTCGGAAAGAGAAATTGTGCCGAAGACTGTATGCTAGAATATTAATTAAAAACATACATGAATAATGAGGCTGCGTTACGTATTTATAGATGTTGGAGATGGAGTCCTAAAATGATCCAATTAACGGTAATCCTTATCATTGTCATACAAGGAGTTTGTGTTATGTTAGAAGTGCATAGTTTGAGTTAGAGTCAATTTTTGGAATAAGTTGAGAGTTTGTATTCAAATAGAAAAAGTGAGGGGTTATAGTTAAAATAAGACTATTGTTTCTAGATAAGCACAAGGAAACTCGACGAAAGTAACTGAAGCCCGACCTCAACAGTAGCCCGACCTGATGGTTAAGGCCCGACCTTGTTAGCTGCATAATTGGAGTGATCAAAGGTCGAGGTGTTGTGCTCGATCTCGGACGTAATGACCTTATGACACATCACTTATAATTTTTAATTTTGCCTAGACAAGGTCTCTTTAAATCTATTTTTGTCCAAAATTCAATGCAATTAAGCCACATGACATTCTTCGTGACAAACTCCACTGTAAAATGGGTTTAACTCTGATCTAATCTGACATTTTGTTGATATTTACTTCTATTCAAGACCACCTACTCTGCCACTTGCATCCCGCCACTGCAACTACAAAAAATTAACTCGCTAAACATATAATTAATCAAGAATAATATTAACTCGCCGAACCCGTAATTGAAGGATAAATTGAGCCAAGGGAAGGAGTCACAAGTGGGTACGATATGAATGATAGACATTCGCCCCCACGGACAAAATCCAAGCATACCTCAGTTAGGAGTAATCATCACCCTTTAAAACTGTGTCGTTTAGTGCTCGCAACTAATCTCCGTTGCGTGCTCGTCTCTTTTATTATATCCAATTAAGCCAGCCATTCAATTCTATTTATAATTTGCTTCAAATTTTGTTTACCCATTTTCGCACTCTTTCATATAAAAGACTCCTCTCAATCTACAGATTTCTGACCTTTTCATTTCTCCTTTGACCCTCCTAAGGCCTTGTAGATTTGTTTTCTATTTGCAAAATCAGCAAAAATCTAGAATTACACACATAAAGAAAGAATCCTTTTGAAACCAGAGCTCAAACTGTCTTAAATAAGCTTTTTTGGGAACCAAAAAGTGGATTTTGAATGGAGTGGAATCAAGAAAAGTGGAGGGCTTTTAGGCCATTGTTTACAATTATATGGAGCTTTTTGCTGGCTTCACTTTTTGTTTCTGCTGAAAAAAGCTTGAAGACAGAATCTTCATCAAATGATTCAACTTCAGATTCACAATTATTTACAGCTTTCACGAATTTCTTATGGCAACCAAATAAATCAGGCTACCAGCATGTTTGGCCGGTAAATCACAATCGTTGATTCAGTTTCTGTTGTTTGAATTTTGAGTTTTCAGCTTTGATCCAATCTGACTCAGTGTCCCCCTTTTTTTTTTAACTTTTGATCTTTGCATGATGAAATATGTTTTTGTGAAGCATTAAATGATATGGTTGGTGGCTGGTGGTTTGTTATGGAAGCACATTAATGTTCAGCTCACTCCACATGTGGACCACAATAGACAAAATCGATTAACACATCAAGTGGATCACAGTGGATAAAACCAATTAACTTCGAATTCATCTGTGTTGATGAGTTAATATTTATGCACAATAATTTTAAGAAAAGTTGTAAATGTTTCCAAACATTTATGCTAAGCATGTGTTTGTGTGAATGTGCACTTTGTACAGTATAATTTCTCATGGAGCGTATGTATATGGCTATGAATTATGTAGATGTACAAAGAGGAAAGAATATATTTAAGGATCTTTTTAAGTAATTCCGTACTCTGTAGTATCAATCCTCTGCATATGACCCCAAGAGCAGTATGGGACAAATTTTAATCGTGCTACGGAGCTGAGAACTTACATGATGTTTATGTGTGCTGACTTGTGCGTGGACGGAAAAATTTCCGTTCCTTGTGGATAACCATGTCTTTTGTGTTTTTGATGTGATATGGAAGATTTTTTTATGTTTGTTAATTTGGGATGTAATGTACAGGATCTGGAATTTGGATGGAAAATTATCGTTGGGAGCATTATTGGATTTTGTGGAGCAGCCTTCGGGAGTGTAGGTGGCGTTGGCGGTGGCGGCATATTCGTCCCTATGCTCACCCTGATTATTGGATTCGATCCAAAATCAGCAACTGCTATATCAAAATGTGAGAGATGAGCATATTGATATAACTAATAACCCGGAACATATAGATATTCTTGGGGTCATGTGTTGAGTATAATTACTGAGTTCTCTGTTGATTGAACTGATTCACATTTGACAAGGCAATTACTGCGTTACCTTGTAGTTCTGTGAAGAATAAATTTAGAGCATATTTGGCTTAGTCTAATAAAGTGGAAGTACTTTTAAGGAGTTTTTCCTATAAAGACTTGTCCGCTTTTCAGAAGTTACCTTTTGTAGGATTTTTGGTTCAGAAACTAACTTTTACGTAAGCAAGTCTTTATTTACTTTCCAAAGAAGTACTTACTTTTTTTTGGGCTTAGCCAAACATTTTCTTAGTCACGACTTCAATAACAGCCTTCAATTTTTGGTTGCAAATATTTTCAGCTACAGAAGCTAAACTTTGTGTTAGAAGCCATCACAAGTCACGACTGCTTGCATATTTCATAACTTTACCCTATAATATTGTGGCTACAGAAGAAGCAAGTCCAAGTTTTTGGGAAACTTTATGTTTAACTTCTTTACCAACCATTCAATCATCTTTAACTAAGGGATTCTTTGGTTTTGGCTGAAGCACTATCACTTGATGATAGCACAATATTCACTGTGTAATAGTTGTACCAGCTCATATTTATTAGGAACAAAAGAAAAAATGTTCTGTTGGAGATAATAAATAGATGGCCATAATTGCTTAATTATATAAGTTTTTATGTTCCATTTACAAACTCCATAATTCTATAATTCTCTTTATTTACTTAAATTTCTTCGCGCTTAAATGAAGTTACAGAAATGCTGTTTCTAATTTGCAGGTATGATTATGGGAGCTTCCGTCTCGACTGTTTACTACAATCTTAAGCTCAGGCATCCCACAATTGACATGCCCATTATTGACTACGACTTGGTTGTTCTCATCCAACCAATGCTTATGCTAGGCATCAGTATTGGAGTTGCTTTCAATGTGATATTTCCCGATTGGATAATTACTGTTCTTTTAATCGTTCTCTTCATAGGTAATGAGTGGTCACATTGCAGTTTTTTACTACGACTCCTGATTTTGTGCAATTTTTTTACTTTATTTGGTGGTTACAGGCACATCGACCAAGGCCTTTATGAGAGGTGTCGAGACATGGAAGAAAGAAACTATCATGAAAAAGGTAGTCGTAAAATTCAATGTGCATGTGGATGATGAACAACATATGCAAGAAAACTCTATCAGTATGTCATAAAATTTAAAGCATGTTTGTCTAAGACTAAAAAGTTTATGTATAAGTAAGTTCCCTTACAAATAAATAATATTTTGATTGGATAGTTACATATTTTAAAGTAAAGACCTTCAAAATAACTAACTTCTTTTAAGTACGAAAAGAAGTAACATATTCAAACATGTTAGGGAACAAAAAGTTAATTAAAGTAATTTTTACATTTTTAAGCTTAGCCAAACATAGTCTCATCGTGGTATCATATGCTAGGATGATGTTTTATGTAATTTTTCTAACATGAATCCATCAATGAATTTATATATACTTAAACCGAGAAAAGAATAACATGTAATATATATTTTTAGCGTCCTTTTCCATAACTGCTTGTGTTTTCTCTTTCCTGCTTATTACCAATCATTTTTCTGTCTTTAGGAGGCTGCAAAGAGGTCAGAGGTAAAAAGTGAGTTGATTTACAGATTCTTCTCTCTGTCCTAAAGGACTGGCTTTAAAAATATATATAAAAATCTCTTTTTGGCTTTTGGTTTTCTCATTAAATTAAAATATGCGCCCTTCCTTTTGCGTTAGGCAATGATGCAGAAGAAGCAGAATACAAGCTTCTTCCTGGTGGCCCCAGCAATGGCACGGAAAAGGAGGCCAAAAACTTGGCCGAACCCGAGGTAAAATTTATTTTAGATGATAATGTCCGATTCTGAATTCTCTGAGATAATTCTAATTATCACATTCACAGGTCTCTATTCTTGAAAATGTTTGTTGGAAGGAATTTTGGCTTGTTGTTTTTGTTTGGATTGCGTTTCTTGTGCTGCAGATCACCAAGGTTTCTTTTCATTCACTACTTTTCTTTGGATATTACGTTCTCTGAAAATGCTTCTGTTTGAGTGTCTTGAACTTATACTAACAAATTGACTTGCCTCGTTTTGAAACAGAACTATACGACTACTTGTACGGCATTATACTGGGTGTTGAACTTGCTGCAGGTGTGTATGCTTATTTTGTACATATTTTCATCAAACTTGGGAAAAAACTTATGCCCAAGGCTTGGTGTTCTGACTAATACTCTATGCTGGCTAAAGACAATAGTGATCTCTGATCTTTTAGTGAAATTTCATATTGGTCATTAAATTTAATTATGTTCCACGCTTGTCAATAAATTCATTCTTTATTTAAAGCAGGTCGCTGAAAACATTTGTTACAGTTTGATAATTCCGTCCATATTCATTAGTTTGACTAAGCTGACATGGCAGTTTAGTCGATAGCTTAGTTGGAAAATAACTAGACATCCACGTCACCTTCTCTGTTAGTGAAACTAAAGAACGTGAACATATCAACCCAAAAGTGTAACAAAGTTTATATTTCTTGAACAACTCGAAAAAAATAAAGCCAACTTGAAATTTCACCAAGAGATCTGTAACTACAGGTGTATCCAACCCTCAAAAAGTTGTGGTGTTTTTTGACAAACGTACTGAACTTGAAATAGTTGAAAGATAGATTTTAGCGTATCCTTGCCAATTTCCTTTCATGTTTCTACAGATCCCCGTCTCTCTTGGCGTATCTGGTTATGAAGCAATCAGCCTTTACAAGGGATGGAGAAAAATTGCGTCCAAGGGTGACTCCGGAACCAACTTGCAAGTGCATCAACTGATTACCTATTGCTTCTTCGGCGTAGTGGCTGGTTTGGTAGGTGGCCTTCTTGGTCTAGGAGGTGGATTTATAATGGGTCCACTGTTTTTGGAGTTAGGAATCCCTCCTCAGGTTAGTTTTAGCCCTTCCTATAATGCTACTAAGCAGACTTTTTTTTTTTTGTCTAAGTCGATACCAAATGTTGTGATCTTATTTTTTCTTTGAGTAATCCAATTAAGTGATTTACATGAGAAAGGCCTGTGAGCATTTTCTTTTTAGTGAGCTGTGAGCATTTTTGGCTAAGCTTAAAAAAAAGTTACTTTTAGTCAACTTTTTGTTTTTTGCATAATTTCCTACTTTTAAGTAAAAAAAGTTATTTGTCGTGAAAGTAACTCTTGCATTACTTTCCAAACTTATTTCTAACTTTAACAAATAAAAAAATTTATTTATTATTAAGAACTTATTTACTTTTAAGTAAACCTTTTAAGCTTCTGCCAAAATGCTAAGGGTGAGATTGTTTACTTTGGACCTGATTTTATCTCTTTGCACTTATAGCCTAAACATGTATTGAAATGAATTAGTTTGGTTAATAAGCAAAAAAGAAAAAAGAAAAGAATGATCCATTGATCCTTATAGATAAATTAATTGCAAGCAAAGTAGACATAATCAACTTCTAGATCTAAATAAATAAGCAGCAAAATTTATTTAACTGGCATATTCCTTGACTGATTCACAGTTGAGTCCCAGAACAATTTGCCATTTTTATTCATGTCCTTTGAATAAAGCTAGAATTGAATCTTGACATACCTTTCAATGTTTACTCAACCATAGAAAGAATCTTCAAAAGTTTTGATTCTTTCTTTGCATTTTATTCGGTTTATTACAAGAAGTGGATAAAACAAGCCATATTACACTTTATCATTTACCTTTTAAAGAAACCTGGTGATAATAGTTTCCTAACTTCATTTTAGGTTTCAAGTGCCACGGCCACCTTTGCCATGATGTTCTCCTCATCAATGTCAGTCGTAGAATATTACCTCTTGAAACGGTTTCCAGTTCCTTATGGTAAGTGTACATCCAACTCAAACAATTTTGTCTCAATAATATGTTGAGCTTATGTTGGTTTGACCGAAAATAAGTAAATTTTCATTATAATTGATTAATTATTCGGCATTTGTATGACAGCGCTTTACTTGATTGCTGTTGCAACTGTTGCTGCTTTTATCGGGCAACATGTTGTGAGAAAGGTGATTATTCTGATGGGAAGGGCATCCATAATCATCTTTATTTTGGCATCCACAATCTTTATCAGTGCAATCTCTCTAGGTGAGTGTTTCCATTCTCCGTCGTCACATAATGTTGAACCATTTCACTTCCCTTCACGAGCAAATCAAATTTATTTATTTTATTCAAGATCCTAACATATGTACCATCTGTATATTATATTGTTTAATTCTATCCAATATTGTGTATCAAACATGTTCTTAAGGTTTTAGATGATGGTGGTTCAACCCAATGATTAATATTATCGATGCTTGGGGATTTTACTTTTGTAGTTCCCAGGCCGTGATAATTTCCTCGCCAGGCCAAACTTATACTTGATTTGGTAACAAGCTTTTACTTTTTTTTGCTCTCGCTCTTTTTATTTGCTATTTCTTAATCAGGTGGAGTCGGGATTTCAAATATGATTGGAAAGATTGAGCGACATGAATACATGGGATTTGAGAACCTCTGCAAGTATGATGCCTAGTACATTTCTCTTACACGATCATGCTAAGAACTGATGTCCAGGTTGCAAGATTTGGCATCATCAAGCTTGTTTTCCGATTCTAGCCGCATGATTTGCATGTGTTCAACTGCCTCTATTTATTTCCATTTACCTATTCAAAGCTAGAAAGACATTTTTTTTTCCCTTTCGATCGGTTGTAGAAAATGCACTTTAAGACTTCATTTTATATGCCAAATTGGTTAAAATGGAGCATGAAGCTCTAAAAGACCTTCAAGGAATTAATTGAAAATAATCACTTTTTTACCTTTCTGTTTCTTTCAAGACATTCTTGATGACAACCATCTCAAGTATTTGAAAAATGTATGTTAATCGATAACTAAATCCCGTTCGCTTGATGTCATGTGTTCTATTTTTGAGTGAAAATCGCGAATTAAATATGTTTGTTGCTATGGTTTTGGTTCATTTGTCCAAATCGAAAGAGCTATAGTCGGAAAATCTTTTTGTTCGTGTATTATAGGAATCGAGTTTGTATTTTGAGTATTCTAGTAATTGAGATAATTACGAACTACGAGACTCGAAATCTCTCTGTATTCTCACTTAGTAATACATAGATCCAAGTTCATGTCTTCCAGTTGCATTAGTAAATTTAAATGAATTTTTTTTTTTTAATTGATGTAGTTCCCTCTGTTTTTAATCACCAACTAAATACTTTTGACCAGTTCATTTTGACACCTCTATTACTCGATCTGGGATAAACGAAGAGGAAAAAATAGAATGGAAATATAACTAAATTCATGAGAAGAATTGGTCAAAGTCAATTGTGGATAAGCTCCCACGTAAAGTGTAGTGCTGGATCCACATCATACATACAATTGAAAGAAAATGCAATTGATTGATCATAAATTCTCAATTTTGTCTAATATTCTACAATATTATGGAATTAAAGGTTCGTTTGATAAGCAAATGTGGAATGAACTTTTAATTTCATGTTAATTGGAAAATAAAAACCAACCAAACTCATAGGAATTCAATTTTCATGAAAACAAAGAAAATATAGTTTAAAATGGTTGTACCTTGAAATTCAATTTCCATTTTCACGTTGCAATTAAACGGTCAAAGTGAAATTCGTTTTCTTCGAATGTGAAATTTTTCATGAGATTCGTTGCAATCAAACAGGGTCTGAGAGAACTTATTTGTAAATAGTAATAATAATAATAATAATAAACAAAATGCTTAATAGCACAAAACGTCCCTATGTTTGGCACTTCTTGCGGAAAACGTCCTCATGTTTCATTTTTTTGCATTTTCACCCTTATTTCAACGTTTCATTGCGTAAATCATTAATTTTCACATTTTTGACGTAAAATGACCAATATACCCTTCTATTTAAATAAAACAAAAAAAAAAGAGAAGAAAAATAAAGAACAAATTGCAATCTTACTCCTAAACTTTTTTAAAAAGTGCAAATAAGTGCAAATAAATTATTAAAATATTAAAAATAACCAAAAATAAACTCTCTCTCTCTCTCCCCCTCTTCTCCTCCCCCTCCCTCAACCTCCTCAAACATGGTCTAAGATGACTTATTTGTAAATAATAATAATAATAAAATAAACAAAAATTGAAGTTATACCATGAATCTTGGACTCTAAATTCAAACCTATGAGCTGTCAACATTGCGACTAAACCAATTCGAAAACGAATGATGCAATTTTCGATTAAAAATCTGGTCCTTTATGCACGTGCATAAAGAAAGAGTTGATACTGTCAATTTTTTTTCTTTTTTAAATTCTTGTTGAAGAAATAATATAATAATAAGTCAAAATTGAGAAAATAAACACGTAAAATAATTAGACTGAAGGTTGAAGCGCGGATTTCTTTAAAAGAAGATTCAAGCTTGTAATTCGTAAGAAGAGAATTAAAAAATTTACATAAATGAAACTAGTTAGCCCCGAAGATAGATTCGATAAGAACATGTTTTCTATTAATATTCTCACTTTAAAATATGAAAAAAGTTATGTATATATACAAGATGTGATCTATTAAGCATCGTTAAGCAACAACGATATAGAACGTCGATTCAACAAATTCAATTTTTTTTTACTCGTCATATACTTAGGACATCTACGTATGTACTGCGCACACAAACAAGGAAAATTTAAATGACGATAGATACAAAATTTTCCCGTTATAAAATTCCTCAAAAGCCATCCAATCTACTTGATCAAGATGGTGAGCCAAACAAATTCAAAGGGGTTACAAGTTTTGGGCAGCCTATGGACCACGTGGCGGATTTGGTGAGGTGGTTCAAGGCCTTAGGGATGGGCATAGTGAATTGAAGCCCGATGATGTGATTGGTTTGAAGCGGATGGCCCAGTAACATGCTTCCCAAAGTCCAAATCAAAATTTATCTGGGAACGTTGCAAAATACAATTTCAAAATTAAGAAGTTAATTTTATTATTTCAAAACTCAGGTCTTATTAAATTTTATTAATTTAATATATTAAAATCACAATATTATACAATTTATGATTATAATTATGTACTAGTCACATTACAGACATTTATCACAAATTCTATAGGTCGTGATTTATTTCTCGGTCACAAATTATCAAATTAATTAATCAGTATTATTTTTCGATCGCAAATCACAAATTTTATAGAACACAATTTCTTTATTGGTCACAATTTATCAAATTAATAAGTCACATATTATTCGTCGATCACAAATAACAAATTTTAAAGGTTACAAATTAATTTTCGATCACAAATTATTCTCCGACCGCAAATTATCAAATTAATTAGTCACAACTTAATAAATTATGAGTCACGATTACAAATTTAGTCAAATTTTCACTTTTTTAATGTAATATATTATTTATCACAAATTATTTATTTTATCGATCATATATTAGTTAATGTATTGGTCAAAATCAGTGTTATAAATGAATCGGATACGAATCGGATCTATCCATATTTGATCTGATCCACTAAGAATAAATATTTGATCTGATAATCCAACGAATATTTAATTAAATCTATATTCGATGTGTTATATTATTGGATCCTATCCGAAATTAAAGATCATTTCCCCTATCATTAATTGTTAAATTAATCGTTTTTCCTATCATTTACTAATTAATAAAAAATTAAAACTCTCCAAATATTTCAATTAGTACTAATCGTATATATATTTTTTGTTAAGCTCTTAAAACTGTATTTGATATTATAATTTGTATGTATTATTAAATAATTTTTGGACTGATTAAAAAATTAAAATAATACGAAAATACATATTTTTTTACTCCTAGGCTTCGTCTAGACTTGCTAACTTGAAAGGTCCACGCCAGGTCACGTATTACGCTTTTTAAAACACTGTATATACATGAATTGACTTTCTTACTTTTTTATGTTTTGAATTTGATGACTTTTTTATTATATTTTTTAATTTTCTCATTTATTTAATTTAGTGACAAATAGCATGCCATAAAAATATTTAACTGACTCGACCATTTATAACAAATCGAATCGGATTATTATTCGATCGGATTGGCATATATTCAATTTAATCCATTTAGATAACAATTATCGGATTCGTATTTTAATCGAGTCATTAGACTGAAACACTAAATTCATGTCCCATTTATTTCATCGGTTTCGGATAAAAATTCAATCCATCAACAGCTCTAGTCACAATCACTTAAATAATTGATCACAAACCCACTTTATACAACCGCAGCATCGCCGTCGCCACCACTTATCCACAACCACCATTATTATCATGGCTAGCACCATCACCTCCACCTCCACCTCCACCATTTTCTGTACCAACAACCACCACCATCACATCTACCTCCATCTCATCCCATGTCCACCTAAACAAAAAATCTCCAAACCTGGTGGTGGAGCACCACACCACTGTACCATTACCACTGCATGTATCAACAATCACCACCACGTCAAATCCACCATCTGCTTCACCTCTACCACACTACAACCATTAACACCATTGTAAAGATACGGAATAAATCAAAGAAAATTGATTACGAGTCAAATAAACAAATTTGGTGGCTTGCACACAACGGTGCGATGAGGTTTGTAGAGCGCGGTGAAGCTCTTAGGCAGAGGTCGCACGGCGCCCGTCATCTTACAATAGTGCCGGTCTTCTTGCAGTGATGCTAATCTCCCAGTGACTCATCTTTTAGTGGTGATGGTCTTCTTGCAGTAGTGCTAGAATAGAGATGGTGGGTAGGAAGAGAGAAAATAGAGATAGAAGAGGTTGGTAAATGAATTAGTTTGGGAATGAAATTAGGCTGTGATAGATGGACGGTAGGTTTATAAATTAATTTAATTTCATAATAATATTAGTTTTTTGTCCGTACATTGTACGGGTTGTAGTATTTTGAAGGTATTGTTAGTGTGATGTGAAGATTCGTAGATATTTTCGTAAATGATCATAATAAAAATAAATAAATAAATAAAAATTCGTGTGCGCACTGAGATGAAAATAATATATATCTCAAAATGTTAGTTGAAATTTTATTGCAAATGTTATTCTGATTGTTTAAAAAAAAGGTTTCGTGTCTCCATGAAATCATGGAGACACAGTACGGAGACATGGCCGCGTCTTGGTAATTTTACAGAGACACGCACGACGGATTTTTTTTTTATATATTTATACAATGCTACCAATAAACATTTTTTTTCAACTAAAACTATAGTTGCCAAACATATTTTTTTTTACTTTTTATTTTTTTCTTTCTTACTGTCTCCGTGCTTTTACGGAGACACGGANATAAACATTTTTTTTCAACTAAAACTATAGTTGCCAAACATATTTTTTTTTACTTTTTATTTTTTTCTTTCTTACTGTCTCCGTGCTTTTACGGAGACACGGACCGTGTCTCCGTACTTTTACGGAGACAAGGCACGACACGACACCTTCTTGCGCGCATGGATTTTTATTTTTATTTTTTGTATACAATCATACCAATAATAATTTTTTTCAACTAAAACTATAGTTATCACACACATTTTTTTATTTTTTATTTTTTTTCCTTCTCTCTGTCTCCGTGCTTTTACGGAGACACAGACCGTGTCTTCGTACTTTTACGGAGACACCCATGTCTCCGTAATTTTACGGAGACACGGACGGTGTCTCCGTTTTTTTACGGAGACACGGTCTGTGTCTCCATACTTTTACGGAAACACGGAAACCCCGTATCTCCGTGACGCGCAAGGATATACCCGTGTCTACGTGCCTTCACGGAGACCCAAAATGTTTTCTTTCTTTATTCGTACTT
>CAIGRP010045023.1:0-20169 GCA_903798385.1 Fraxinus cuspidata
AGCCCAGCCCAGCCCAGTCACGCCAAACAATTTCTCATCTCGTCCCGTCCCCGCTCTGTTACTCTTTTAAGGCAACGTGGGGCGAGGCGGAGCCCTTGCCCCGTTTACTATCCTATTTAATTTTTTTTAATTTTTTTTATAATTAATTTTATTGTTATCATTCATTAAAAAGAGATAATAATATATTTTTAGAATTTTTAATTTATTTTTAAAAGTTAAATTATTCAAATATATTTGGTAAACTAAGGCTTTTATTATTTTTCATACTTTTTAGATAATTTTTGTTTCAATTTTCTATTAGAACAAATGGAATTTCGAGGAATTTTTCATTTCAAGTATTGAATTCGAAAAAAAAAAATTTAAGGAGGCGGGGTGGGAGGTGTCCTGTCACCCGTACCCGCCCTCGGACGAATTTATCCTCCCCATCCCCGCCCGTTAGGGGAAGGTCCCCGCAAATATCGAGTTTGTCGGGGTTTTTTGCCATCCTTATTTCCACGTAATCGAAATCTTTAACATGGCTGATAAAAATCACTTGCAACTTTCATTTGACTTGAAATTGGTTAGTAATACTCTCATACCGTTTAATGTTTTTTTAATTCAACTGAAAGTAGCATTCAATTTTAGTGTCAACATTGACGTTTTGATCACGTGGGGACTCAAATTCATGAAATAAAATAGGATGGAGGTTCATAACTTCAATTTTGAAGGTTGAAGACCCATGATCACACACGTAAAACTTTGGAGAGTACAAACCTAATTTCTCCATATTTAAATTGACATTTTCAATCATGAGGGGACTCAGATTCATAGAATTAAATAGGATTGAGGTTCTGAACTTCAATTTTAAAGGTTGAAGACTCCTGGCCACACGCGTAAAACTTCAGGGAGTACAAACCAAATTTTCCCATATTTAAATATTCGTCCATTGTGGTCTATGTTATGCTCGTATGTAGGTTAAAATCTACTAAAAATCTCAAGTTAAAATCAATAATTAACCTTGCATTGAATTAATTTTTATGAAAATTTATTAAAATTGTTATTTTAATTTACACCAAACGAGGGCATAGTTAGAAAGTAAAATTTCATTTGAAAAACGGTTATACTTTAATGTTCAATTAAAATGAAAAATAAATACAAGAGAAAGGATTGTTAAAAAACGTAGAATACCAACAAACTTACAAAAAAGGAGATAATTTTATTTTGAATGGTTCAAATTGACATTTTAATGATGGATGATGAAGTAAACAGCTGACAGCAAAATTTTAGAAGCTACCACGATCTTTTCTTGTTTTTTTTTTTTTTTTAAAGTTTATCAAATATCTAAAATATTTTTGACAAAATTGGGGTTGAAAAGCAATCCCAAGAAAGAATATTTTCTTTGTTTTCGAAATCTTGGGAATCGTTGGGGAGGCTTAGTGCACGTATTGAAGAAAAAATGTACTCTAAGTGGAATTCTAATGTTTAAAAGTATTAAAGAGTACATGTAGAACATGTTGAGAAATATACGAAGAAATGTAAAACTTCATTACGTATAAGCAAGCAATATCCAAGCTTTTGCCTTCTCGAAGAGTACATGCATGTCTACTCAATACTGAACGTCGAGAACCATGAATTTAGGTTATAAAAATGCACAAATACACACGAAAACTTTAAGACCATAGACGCTGCACATATGCTTTAAACAATTTTAGACTGAATAGAGGAACTTCACAAACAATCGATTAAATCACAACTCTCATCATGTACTTACAATCTCAGATAGAAGAAATGCCAGCGAAGGCTATCGAACGGTCCCTCTAAGAGCAATTTTCACATCAAATCAAGAAAGATCACTTTTGAGGGTAACCAGCAGGGGGGTAGCCAGCAGGAGGGTACCCCGAAGCTTGAGGAGGATAACCTTGAGCCTGTGGAGGTGGCGGATAATAAGATTGCCCGTATGCAGGTGGAGGATATCCAGCGGTGGGAGGATATGGCTGATCAAGGCGTGACATTTGCTGGGCTGGAGGTACTGCCATTGGTTGTCCAAATTTACCATCCCGTTTGTCCATTTCAATCTTGTGTTGTGTCTGAAGTACACAGACAAAAACAGGAACCATGCAAAAAGGATGAATCGGCAAATAGACAACGAAAAAGAGAAGTATGTAATCTCGAACAATAACATTAGCAGCATTTTATCTAAACTTTATCCATTTGCGTTCAAAGTTTAAATTGACAAGTTCTTGCTTACCTGCATACAAGCACAAACCCTGCAAAACCAAAATTGTACAATGATGTGAGGAGGAGGTTCTTAGCTACATCAACAGAGAGTTGCTGAATGAAGAGGGAAAGAAAAGTTTCTTACGTGCAGTAGACAATGTCAGCTAAGCAAGACAGTATCTGAGAAGCCTCTGAAATTTCATCACTTCCAACAATCATTGCGACAATGGAAAAAATGCAAGCAAGTTGTTGTAGGCAGAACATGAATCCCTTGACATTTGGAACAAACAAAATCAATCGAATTAGATACAGGCGCTTCAAGAAAATACTTACACAATGTTGTCTCTAAGTGTGGATGTGAGAAGTGATAAAGAGATGGGGAGAGAGTACAATGATACAATTGTCGCATTGTGTTGTCTGTATGTTGAATTCATCTTGCAACAAAAATCGGGTTGAGGCAACTGAATTCCCGAAGCACAAGAACACCTGAAATTTTTATTTTCATGTGGGAAGACAAAATCAGTAAGCAAAGGAATAGAAAAACAAAAGAATAGAAATATGTTAGTCTACTCTAAATAAAATTTTCAGAAACATCTGAAGAAACTCGGAAAGTCATTGTAAGAACTGCAAACCTTGTTCGATTTTTATTTTTTGAGAAGTGATTTTGTGAAAAGTTATTTTTTGGGAGAATGTGTACTTAAAAAGTAGGATAAAGTTATAGGTCCACTAGCAAAATTTTTTTATTGGGAGATTGTGAGCATATCTACTTACACCAGATTCATTCCTTTCTAATCTATTTACTTTTAGAATCAAAGCTACAGTGTTTTCTTAAGGTGGCTGATATTTTTATACAAGTTACTAATGCAATAACAGGCTTTTCAGTAAGCTTGGCTACTATACTCTCATGTTTGTTTGCAAGGAAAAAATAATCCTGCATCTTTCCAGAAAGGTTAAAATGAACACCATTTGCAATCTCAACCTGACCGAGATAAAAAAATCATAATAATAAAATGAAAAACTAATTTTCGAGGGAGAATTTATCAAAGGTTGGTCCTCAGTTCAGTCATTATACATTATGTGTTTTTTGACTCAAAGAATAGTGTGGAGTTCAGAACGATGTAAAAACAATTTTGCATCAACCAGCAACTGCATCACATTATGCTGCTATGGCAGAAAGTCTAGTCAACACTCAGAAAGGAACAAACAATCATAGCCTACATATGATTTATGAAGTGAGAATCATCTCCAACATGAGAATTGAGACATCTACTTCCGATTACAGAAAACTTCCTGCTGAAATTGACAAAACGGTACATTGTGATAATTTACATCTACACAAGGTAGAAAGATAATATGTTCGTAACTGCATATATCTTTAAATCATATGATATAAATATTCTACAGAGGATAAAAAGACCACAAACAGAGTCCAAAGTAATATGAACTATGCAAGACAAATTTTTTTGACAATTTATTCCATGCTTTAATGAATTCAGCCATTTATGAAACCAAGCAGCATTAGTTTAAACAATAATAATATCAATATAACTTGGTAGTAGTAGAACAACAATGACAACGAAAACGACAGTCACCATCAAAATCAATCTCCTATTTACCTCTGTGGCAAGGCAAAATTGGGGGCAACGACTTTCTCCACACCGCCCACTGCAGGGCATATAACCAGCACAGCAGACATACCTGTGGCAAGCACCAGAAATGTTTATAAAACCTAGAGATAGGACCAATTGAGAGCTTAACGAGAAGAGAAAACTTCAATTACCTGGACATGTCGTTGTAAAGAGCTCGTCTGCGCAGCATATATGATACACAGGGTCCACTGTAATTTGAAATCATTATACGCTTAGATACAGATCATAAGTAGCTTATCCACAGACAAATAAGTGGAAATATAGATAAAAGTTGAAAGTTGCATTCACAGAGTGAATGGCACGATAAAAGGACTTTCCTTTCTCGGCATTAATCCCACAGGAAAAGACAGTTTTGTCATCTCCATCTATGTGGTCATTTTCATTTCCTTTTTCTTTTACCCTTTGAGATCAGCACAAGAATGAAACATTTGTAACTAAAAGATCAACATCATCTCCTAGAAGATCTTACTAATTAGCAAACCTAAGGTTTTCAGAACTTTAAATTCACTGCAAGTATTTCAGTGACTTCCCTAAAAGGCAAATAAAATGAGTCTCCTCCAAACATGTTAAATAAATGGAATGCAATGCCTTCTGATATATGCTACACAAACTTTGCGAAGGGATTACAAGGTTGAAGTAATGCAGAAGAAAGCAACACTTTCTGATACTCATGCTACACTTATATTGAGTAGGAGATATCACAGTTGAAGTTTGCAGAACTCATAAATAAATCTTACGCAAAAAAGTTTGCTCAAAATATTCATTGGTGACAAGTTTACATATATGCAAAGTTCCATAAATTATAAGCCCAAAATTTTAGGTTACATTTATATCAACTTTCAAAGTCCTTGTTTGAAACGGTCCAATAGTTTTATAAACATCTAATTTGAAGGCTGAACCCTTTGAGTTTCATAAAACATTTGTAGCAAATCTCACTTGGATTTACTGGACGAGATCTAATCCTAATTGTTTATATAACCATATAATTTTGTTCCAAGAAAACTAATTCTTGCAGCTACCAGCATCACATTTTGCACACCCCCATAATGTGGCATGTCTATCTCATATTCAAGTAGCATACTAAGAATTTAGCCAACTCATTCGTAAGAGGTAAAGTTGATCAAACAGTTGGTGTCCCTCAATTCTCAATTTTTGTTGCCCACGAAGAGACCAAACAGCTGCAAACTCGTGGGCTAAAGGAACTTCCTAAAGCTTTTTTGTTTTATCATATAAATTGAAAAATTATAAGCTTGTTGAAGCCCAAAAATCTCCACCATCGTTTACCAGGCAATTTAAGTTTCCACATCTGGCCAGAACTAAACCAATGATGAGTGTACGAGCTGTGCTATGCTAAATTAGCAGGTAACAGAAACATGACATCTCTAAATTTTCACATTGTGGTTTTTCCCTTTCCTATTTTCTTACTTTCCATCCAAAAAGCGTAGCACAGAATAGGAGCTTCTCTCTCTGTTTTTCTTTCTTTCTTTCTTTTTTTTTTTTTCTCGTAAGATGAAAAGGAGGTGCAGATGCACATAAATTGCCATATACACATATGTCTATCTCATATTCAAGTAGCATACTAAGAATTTAGCCAACTCATTCGTAAGAGGTAAAGTTGATCAAACAGTTGGTGTCCCTCAATTCTCAATTTTTGTTGCCCACGAAGAGACCAAACAGCTGCAAACTCGTGGGCTAAAGGAACTTCCTAAAGCTTTTTTGTTTTATCATATAAATTGAAAAATTATAAGCTTGTTGAAGCCCAAAAATCTCCACCATCGTTTACCAGGCAATTTAAGTTTCCACATCTGGCCAGAACTAAACCAATGATGAGTGTACGAGCTGTGCTATGCTAAATTAGCAGGTAACAGAAACATGACATCTCTAAATTTTCACATTGTGGTTTTTCCCTTTCCTATTTTCTTACTTTCCATCCAAAAAGCGTAGCACAGAATAGGAGCTTCTCTCTCTGTTTTTCTTTCTTTCTTTCTTTTTTTTTTTTTCTCGTAAGATGAAAAGGAGGTGCAGATGCACATAAATTGCCATATACACATCATAAAAAGAGCAACAGCTTCAATTTTTTTGAGTAGTCATTCTGATTCCAAATGCCTTTTCATGTCAAGCAAATACGGTTCAAAAGATCAGATTCATTTTCAGGAGTACAATGTGTATAAAATGTCTATTTGTTTAATGCTCACCTACATAAAATCCGAGTTAAACAGAAAAGAAGAAACCACCAATAATTTTCTATTTAACTTGGATCATGATAAATTTGGCTACTCCTTGTTGGTATAGTCCCTCTAACCAGTACTATTAATTTTATGAATGAACTAAATTCTCAAAGTCATTCCTATTCCGACTAAGTCCACAAAGTACCAAAGTCGACCCCAAAAAATAAGCAACCTCACTTCTCAAATCAGATACATCAAACTATAAACACTATCCAACCCAAGAACTTAAAAATCCGGACCTAATCAAGCAAAAGAACATATCTTAAAAGCCGATCACATTTACTTACCACCAAAGCGCCAAGCAACAATCTGCAAAGCACAAGACCATCAAAAATCAAACTAAGTCCACGAAAAACAACTTAATTTCATTTTCTTATACATAAAACAGTTTTTCCACAAAAATTAAGAGAAAAAAGAGTTTACAGGGAGGATCGTTTTGCATTGTGCGCATCAGATCGGTGTGCCATAGGTTACGATAGCTCTGTCGGTTCTGCAACTTGTTCATATAATCTTGATTCGGCATTTCGCTTCTTTCCCCCAAAGATTAACCGCAGAGATAAGATATGAGCCTAAGATTATCAAAATGAAGAAGAAGAAGAAGAAAAAGAAGAGTAACGCTAAAAAAAGGACAAGTTTGAAGAACAGTAGGGTCTTGGCCTAAAGAGTTTGGAGGAAGCTAGCGTGGGCGACTTTTCTTATCTTCTAATTTTTTGACTTGTATTTTTCGATTTTTCGAATTTGTTTACAATTTACGTGTTAAAGAATAAAATTATTCTTTATTTATTTTTTTCAAAAATTGGAAAAATAATACTCCCTCCGTCTAATTAAAATAATCCTATTTTTTTCACACAAATTAAAAAATTTTGGTTAATATAATTGAAATAATAATTTTTTTATTATCATTTTTCCTAAGATATCCATGCATTGATGGAATCAATATACAAGATAATTAAATTATACGTGCAATATTTAAGGTAATTAAACTATTCTTGATACTAATTATTATTTCATGCAAGAATCAAAGTAACTAATATTCTAAAGTCATCAAATAAAAATGAATAAATGTCATAAAAGATGATTTTTTTTTATTATTTATTGCTCTTACTACAATTAAATAATGAAGTTGTTTAAAAAGAAAAATAAGACTATATTTATGGGACGTAGCGGAATAAAATAGAATAGTATTGTGTGCTAATGGCGACAACTTTCTTGAAAATATTATATATTTTTATCGATTATGTTGTTGAAATACATGATTTTGAAAACTTGTTTTGTTTTAAATAATTTTAATTTTAATTGGAAAGTGTTGAAGCAAAAGTGAAGTCTCTATGTGACACCCTTTTTTAAAACTCAATTTTTTCTTCAATTCATTTTAAATTATATATTTTTGGAAATTCACAACTTTAATCAATTTTTCAATGAAAATTTCGTTGTTTTTTTTTTATCAAAATTTACTAAACATCTGATTTTAGCTAAACCATACACGGGCTAGATGAACAATCATGTACTTTTCATATCATTTTAGTTGTTTGTTTTGCGTACGATTACAATATGTGAAAGTGTATGTAGTTAGGCTTCGTGTGGCAAGAAGCTTCTACTTCTTTATAGAATTTTTTTTTAAAAAAGGAAGCTACATTCCTATAAAACTCTTCTAGATAAATCTTCGCCAAAATCTTTAATCTTCTAGATAAACATTGAAAAAAATACACCTTCAAAAGTAATTTACAAAATAAATTTCAAACTTAAATAATTACAAAGGTTTGACGTTTCTCTCTCTAATTAAATGAATTGACAGAAATGGTTTTTGAACTAGAAATTTGAATCAAATATTGAAATTGTCAATTTTTAAATAAATCTGATAATAATTGAGTAATATTATTCATAATGGACGACTATCGTTGTCATCTTATATGAGATATATTTAACCACTTAATTTTCTTAATCAATAATGCTTCCTATGAATTATTAAATGATAAAATATATGTCACATAAAATGACTACGAAAGTTGTCGCTGTTAATAGCATTATTCTTAATTATCAGAGACATGTTCATCTCTTATCATTTTCAAAGACAAAAACTCAATTAGTCAATTTAGCCATCCTCAAGAGAGGAATTATCGTTAACAATTATCATTCGACGGTCAAGTTAAAACACCATCGAACAAGGTAACAAGATAAAAGAACTTGGGATTTTGTTTCACATGTCATGTCTGATGGGCTTAAACTATGCTGGACATTCATGGCCCAAAATTCATTGTGAGTCAAGTTTTTGAAAGAGTATATTGCCCAAGGGACAACACTCAGGACTGATACAGAAAGAATACGGTATATTAAGCCCTCGTTTGTCTACCTTTAATTTTTTAACTCTGATACTCATTTTTAATCACATATTTACATAATAAAATATTTTACACATAAATCCAAAATTTTTACCTATTTTTTAACCACATTATCTAAAAAATAAACTCTATTTTTCTTTTTTTAAGTAATAGCCATCAAAAGTGGGCTAAGGATCCATTTGGCATGACTATTAAAAATACAAAAGTTATTTCTAAAATTAAGAAACTTTTGAATTTGTTTTGTGCTGATAGAAAATTAGGATCATCGTTGTTGCTAGGCCTGGTGCTCTCTCTCTCTCTCTCTCTCTCTCTCCACCATCGCTCGAATTGGCCCACTGCTAACGCTCTTGGCGCCAATATTTTTGAAGCATATTCAAATTTAACGAACCTAATTATTATTCTTTTAATTGAATCGGATTTCATTCAAAAATATTGTACTATAACTGCAACGTCGTCATTATGTGCAAAGACTTCTTAGAAGAAGCTGCATGGTCGATACTGATGAGAACTTCTCATGGATGGGTTCAAACACTTCTTTCTGGATTCAGTTATTCAAACTTCAACAATTGGAAGAAGAAATAGAGTAAGAGACACTTGATAAATTCAGCTTCAAAACATTAAATAATCTCGGGTGGTGTTGCAAGTAATTAGAAACGAAATGAGCACATGATTAGGTACCAATACCCGAGGAAGCGAGGTCTGGTGTGTTTACAAGTCTTAATTTTAGGATGAATTTTAGTTCATGGAGTTCGGTGACAACATTATAGGATCAATTGGAAGAGAGTTTATACATTCCAAGTTTATGGATATGAGATCGTATGATTGTATTGAACCCTTGTTTGATTTTGATCAATACACTTTTTGACGTTACCTTGCCGGTGTCTTAATATTTGCATTTTGAATTTGTGCTTTTATTGGTTTTAACATACACTTGCCAAAATAATCACCATCTTATTAAAACATTTGCTAAATCACATACATTGTAACCAGATAAAATGCACAGTGTAAGCCACAATTTCAAATTTTTTTTTTTCGACATAGTTATGGTCGTTAGAGAATTAAATGTCAGCATATCAATGTAATTAGTGTGTTTTCTCTAAAATTGCATACATTATAATAAAGAATTGGCGGGTTTTTAGAGGAAGTTGGGCATAAAATGAATTTTTCAAGAAATTCTTTTATAAGAAATTTTGCCAAATAAATGTTAACTTTAAAATAGGGGTAGATATATGTGGTGGGACGAGGCGTCCTTCTTGTCCCATTGGACACTTTTAGGAGGTAGGTCAAGAAAGGGAATTGAAATATTTGTTTATTAGTATTTTTAAATATAATGTAAACTCAAAAATATAAAATAAAAGTTGAAGTGAAGATCACTTTTCTCTCTTCCGTCCAATATGGGGTGCAACTCGGGGTAGGATCGAGACATTTTGTCATATCTACTTAAAAATATTGTAGTTTATTTTGACGATATTATGATTTAGAAGATCACTTCATAAGTTATTTATCTACCCCGAGTTAGAATTTACTTTTTATAAATCAAAGTAATGCATTAAAAGGATTTTTTTTTTAATTTTATATTTCTAAATTTTAAGAATATATTATTGTTAGTTTCTAAATTATTTAAATAAACCCATTAGCAAAGACCATTTGTCTATTAAAGAAAAAACAAGTCTTCTTAATTTCCAGCGAATCAAGTATTTTATCTATTTTATACACAAATTAAAAAAATTGAAAATTAGGATCAGTTTCCTCTTCAAGAACTTGCGGAGTAGTTTTTGTGACACTATTCTCATTTTCCTCAACTACATAGAAAGAAATAAGTTGAGAGTCTAATTCGTCCGATCCTAACACTTTCTCCTTTCGAACTCTTTTACTACTGCAACGTTCACTTATCTCAACATCCTCGAAAAGTGTTCATACTTGTGATCTTGCAGAACTAGAAATCTCTACTTGAGGTTCCCTTAGAGAATTATTATTTGAAGAAACATATTCTCGAGGAATTATACTTCACGGAATTCAATCATAACATTGGTTTCCAAATTTAGTAAACAATATGCCTTGATATTTTGGGCATATCCTACAAAAGTGCATTTGATCACTCTAGGACTCAACTTAGTCATTTTAGATTCGTGTTCTTACTGTAAGCAAGACACCCCACACTTTGAAATAATCAATGTTCAGTTTTCTTTCTTTTCATAATTCATATGGGGGAATCTTAAATCTTTTAGAAAAATCCTATTAATTATGTGACACCCACTTAATAAAGCTTCACCCTATAAGTTAAATGGTAACTTAGCACTTAATAACATAACATTTATCATTTCAACTAGTGTTATATTATTTTTATCAACCAAATCATTTTGTTCGAGTGTTCTAGTTGCACTATATTGATGTATAATGTCATGATGTTCACACAAAAAAAAAAAAAAAATTCATCAGAGAACTATTCACCTTCCCTTTCACTTCTAAGAATTTTAATTTTTCTATTTAATTGATTTTCTACTTCGACTTTGTATATCTTAAACATTTTAAGGGCTTTATCCTTATGTTTCATCAAGTAGATATAGTAAAACCTAGAATGATCATCGATGAATGTTATAAAGTATCTATTATTTCCTCCGGTTAACATTCCATTTAATTCACATATATCTGAATGAATTAAGTCTAACAAGTTATATATCCTTTCAACACTATGAAAATGTTTCTTAATCATTTAAACTCAACATATAACTCACATTTATTATGTTTTCACATGAAATCATTCTGGTTTTAATCATTCTTTTTAAAGTAAAAGTCAACATGTCCTAGTTTATTATACCATAAAAAAAAATAGACTCAACAACATAATTTAAATTTGTAGTTTTATTGATATTATTTTCACTAGTAAAAAGTTTGACAATTCCATCACTAAAATAGCATTTTCCAACAAATACAACATTCTGAGAAAGTACAAGTTTGTCAGACTCACATGTGGACTTTATTCCCGATTTTTCAAACAAATCACTGTTTACAAGATTTCTATTTATATCTGATACGTGCAATGCATTAATTAATGTGATCTTCTTGTCGGATGTGAATTGTTAGTTAATGCACCCTTTGTCAACAACATTTGATTGAACTTCATTCCCATTTGAATGTGTTCGTCATCCAATTCTTGATAAAGTTTGAAAAGGGATTTATCATAGCACACATATATGGCGGCACAAGTATCATAACATCATCCTTGAACCTTTCCTTTGACCGAATTCACAATACTCACAGTAGCAAAGATGTTGTCAATCAAGTTCAATTTTCCCTCTTGCATTGATTGTATGCGATGTCTACAATTCTAAGTATAATATCCGAGTTTGCTACACCATAACAAGAAACTTTAAAAATTTTCTTATTATTGTTATTTTTGTTGGAATTTATAGCTTTCCTCTTCTTGGAATCTTTGTTGTACTTGCTTGGTTGATCCACCTCATGGGTTTTGGAAGTTATATCATGATAATGTTCTCTATTCGACAATATTTTTAAATTTCTTCCAAAGAATAATTTTGGGAATTGTGAAGGATTTTCTTTCTATAACATTTCCATGAAGATGGTAATTTCGTAATGATTGCACAAACTTGAAAAGTTTCAAGATGATCTATCTTATCGGCCTTTATTTTATTGACAATGATTTGCAACTCATGGACTTATCCTAACAAAGACATGTTATCAAAAAACGTGAAATCAAAATACATAGAAATAATAAACATTTTGGTACCTTCCTCATCAGCCTTATATTTGGTTTACAAAACGATTCTCATATCACCTTTGTCGAGGTGTTATGCGCGTAGAGATTCGAAATGTATCATCTACACATCAATTCATCTTCTTTCTTTCTGCCCTTGTTTCATCAGTGCCATTTGGGATTGGTTCTGGCAATGGCATCAAGTCTAAATCCAAGATATAAAAGATCTTCAAGGTTGTGAAAAGAAACTTCAACTTGTCAATACATCTTGTAAAGTTCGACCTATCAAATCTATCAAGCCTTACAAGGTTTTAATTCATCGTCTTTATTGTAGTCATGGTTGTTTCGTTCTCCATGTTGAAAATATCGTTTGAAAATTTTGAACAAAGTTGATGAAGAACAAAAAATAAAACCAACAACAAGAAATCGCCAAAATAGAAGGTTTGAACACGATTATGAATCCCTATTCTCAAACAACATTTGTTGTCATCAGGGTAAGTACTTGAAGGCTTATATGGAAAATAGTTTTTGGGAGTAAGAAAATCTTAATCCAAGTTTGAATCAAGCAAACAAAACTTGAAAAAATGAACTAAAGAACAAAATTATAAAAACTTGGTTTGATATTAGATTTTGGATGTAAGGAAATCAATTTGATATTTGTGATATGTTTTCAATCATGAAAATAACTCATATATATAGAATTACAATCATCATGCACAAAAAATGCAAATACCAAGCCAAAATGTGTAAAACCCTTTAAAACGACACCAGAATTCAAAATTCCAACAAGCAAATTTTTGTATTGGACTGCCATGGCGCTCACCCAATTCAACAAAATTGCCACTGTAATTGCAACACAAGGCTAGCGCGGCCACCCTGGGCCTTAAGTTTGGGCAGCCTCTATTTCCAGAAGATGAAAGCAAAATTGCAAACAAGAAATATGTTGTCTTCAAGTCTATTATCTACTGTAAAATCCCTCATCGAGGAAGCAAATGTTAAGGCAGGGACTATAGTGCATAAGAGAGGAAATAAAGGATTTATAATTACAGAGCAGAGAGAACTCAAAGAAACTTCAAGAGGGCAGTTAAGGTAATATCATTTGACTTGATCAAATCAAATTATCTTGAATTACTTGCGTTTATAGAAAAATGGTTGAACTAAAAATGTCGTTTTGGTGATGTTGTGATGTTACAAGTATGTGTGTCGGAGAAAAATGGTTTAACCAAAAATGTCGTTTTGGTGATGTTGTGATGTTACAAGTATGTGTGTCGTAAGACGCCAGCTGACGATCGACAAAGAATACGTGGAAGATTTGCACTGAACGACGAAGCATGAAAGACTCGCAAAGCATCAATGTTTAATAGATATTGAGAGGATGGTGATCTTTGGGTAATATTCTCTTTCCCTAGGATGGTGATCTTTGGGTAATAATCTCTTTCCCTACTTTGTATTATATACATGATGTAAATAATAATAAAATTTTATATTTCTATGCTTCAAGGCACAATATAATGGATCTTTATGTGGGAAATTGACATAGCCTTTGTAGAAAGCATGAGTTTAAATAAATTTTATTTGGAGTTTGTGATTGTAAATTCAAGTTTTGAAATGATAGAATGAGGAATATTCTTGAGGATCGTTTTTAACTCCGTCTATGAACTTACAATCATAGCAAAATGAATATTCTTCTAAAAACAAATATTGAAATGAGAAAAAGATTTAGAGGGTGGCAGCCAAAACCGCCCAGCATAGCCAACCTTCTGTGTATACTAGTGAAAGCCCGTGCAATGCAAGGGTTGTGATAATTTTGACGGTTATGTTAGTGTCGAATATTAGTAGGAAGTTAAAATATTCTAAAAGTTTAATAAATTTTCACATAAACCTTATAGAAATTGACATAATAATTAGTCAAACTTAATAAGGATAATATTCAAGTAAGATTAAGATTAAAATGAAAGAAAACATGTGACCTTATTGTAACACAACGAACAAAACACATGCCGTAAAACATTAGCAAATGATCAGTTTTTGAAGTAAGTACATGATGCACAGACTTTTCTTTTCTTCAATGGAAGGAAAAAGAAAAGAATGTTAAAAAAATTAACATATGACAATGTTGAAATTGAGAAGATAGAAATACAACTGAACGTACATAAAAGCAACGTCAAGCGAATGCAACACTGTTCATGTCACTGTAATTGTCGATATCTTTATAGCACTCATATAAGATGTCTATGCAGTCTGACAAAAACAAAAAAGAACAAGACAATTTAGAACAAATAAAATTATTACGCAACACAATAATTGACCCCACCAATGGCACCAAAAGACACCAGTGGGAGAATTTGAATGCAACCATGTGCATGAAAGTGAAAAGTTAATATCATATCATATTACTTTATTATAAATCCATGTGCAAAAATGATTAAGCTCACATTCAAACTTGTCTTCCTTGTAATCAGCATCTTCGATTGTAGTCAAATGAAGGGAGGTCATATCTGGCAGGAGAAGTCCATCTTTCACCTGAAACAGAGCATGGTATAATAATAAAAATCTTTACATATTGAATTGGAAAGCTCTAAAGAATTATTTTATCTGTGTGTTGCTTGCTAGAATTAGAAACCAATCCCATAAGTGGGAACTAAGTGGTAAACTATGAGTTTGAAATATTAAAGGAAACATACCAGCCACTTGGCACTAGCGTACAGGACAGTGTTGCTGATTTTGCTAGTTTGCCATCTTTTGGTTGCCTCACTTTCCTACGTTTGGCAGTTTCAGAAGCAGTTTCTGTAACATTAAAATTATTACTTCTTGCACCTCCCCTAGAAATATACGCAGCTTCAGCCATGTGCGTCTGCTGCTAGTAGCTAATGTGTTTTGATCCACTTGTAATTTTATTTCCAAGTGAATCAGGGAGAGTGTTGTCATTCCCATCAACCAACACTGTAATTATCCAATTGACAGAAAACTCAGTTGCCAATGCACACAAATTATATTCATGATTAGTTATGCATCAACTTTTATACATACAAAAACTGATAATTTAAAAAGCTAATAAAATATAAATTTTGTAATCATCCAACTGAGAGAAACGGTAAAACTCAATCTCAAATGCACTTACAATATATTATAGTTACGAAGCCAATGACTTTTACATACAGATTCTAATAGTTTAAAATTATTATAGGAATAGAAATTTAACTGAACTCTTGTTTACTTCATTTCCTTAACCTTTAGGTGTATTTGATTAGCAATAGAGATCTCTGTTACGAGACATCAGAATCTAAGCTAACTGCAATTGTCTCACTCATATTAATATCACCTTGGAAAGAAAGCTAGTGAACTGCAGTAAAAGATTATATTTTCGCCACTTGATGCATTCCTTTTCATCTTTGATGTAAAAGTACACAAGCATTGTGATGGAAAAGATAGCTACCTACAATTTCGTGAAGTTTCAGTAGAAAAATATACAATTATTCATGTGATTCTAACACAAGTGTAAAATAAAAATAGATTAGCCAAATGGTAGCATGACTTTTCATTAAACTTTGCGCAGGTAATTAAAAATTTGTTCGTTCCATGGAAACTCAATTTTAATATACTCATAACAATACACAAACTTGACGATGCAAAATGGATATGTCTCATCTGTTCAAAGTGAAGAACAAACATATAGGTGAAATTAATAAAAAACAAATACAAATCATATCATACTTAAAAATCACATCTTTACAACAAACTTCATCGTCAATTACTTACGGATTAAAGTCCGTCGATTATTAGCAACAAAATTCCATCCCTAATTTGAATTGAATTTTTTTTAAAAAAAATTATGATTATTATTTTAATTTGCCTCACGGCAGCAACATCACTCTCTTTACCTCAAAGTCCACTGCATTTTAGACTACAAAATACAGGGCACTACCAACCACCTCCTTTTTTGTTCTTAAGAATCACACATTTCTGAGTTATAGTTTGTCGAAGCAAATTCTGTATAAAAAATGATGAGGAAAGAAAGAGCTTTAATATTACATGAGCATGGCTTAATTTTGAATTGAGTACTTACACAATCTTTAGTTTTCCGAACTTGCTATTTAGATGCATAAAAATTGAAAAAAATGCTCCATAAGGTATCTTACTCATAATGAAAACTTATAATGAAATCTGAATATTCTATCTTGACGTTGCCACCCCAGAATTGCACGATGGAAAACCTTTCATGCCAAGGAAGCATTGTAATTAGCATGAGCAAATATTAGGTACGTAGAATCAATAGATGCAGATATATCTTTCATTTGTGAAGTTAACTGTTTTTTATGCCTCCAATCATTCTCAGAGCTATTTGAAGAGAGGCTAGAAAGAAGGACTTATAGGACAAACAAGAAAAGTATTACTTTCAATACATGATTGTTTTTTGGATAAAAACTTCAAATTGAAACTCTAATGTCCGTTGGTATATAGTTATAGTCACTTATTGTTGCAATTAGTTAAATTAACCTAAAGTGAAGAATGCTCATATTGCTACCGTCTTCTCAACCAGAAACTAAAGAACTATCTACTGTATACGTTCGATTATTTTAGGCATGCAAGGAAGGCTGAATCTATTAGTAACATCATTCTGGATGAACTATTCGAGTAGTTTGAAAATCTTAAGATTAATAAAATCGTCATGACCTGATATTTCTAGATTATCCATCAGACAATAAATTTACTACTGATTTGAATAAAATAGAAAGTATTTATTAGTCAAACAACTAACAAATAATAATAATACTAACATTAGCACATTGGCAAATAAATTTGATGGATGAAAGTCATAAAACTCTAGTATAACATTTATAAAATGCATAATGTTAAAGTCAAATAACATAATTGTAAAATTCAATGCAATAGTAATAAACATTAAAGTAGTTGCCTTAAATATTGATGAAATGGAACCCGAAGAGAAGTATGAAATTTTTTATATGCTATTCAACATTATCAAAGGAAGGTAAACTTTCAAGAACAGAAGAAATCCTTGCCTTTTCACCGAAGCAAGACTAAGAGGAGAAAATTCATAAATAGCAGTCATACAATCAATGGAAATCAGACTGTAAGTAAAATTGGGGAAAAAAAAGGGAACTATTCACAAACCAGTTGGGAAGAGGTTAATTGAGAAGACTACTGTGACAAAAATGTAAGGATTTTAATTTTAATAGGAGGGATGTAGAGAGGAGTAGAGGGAAAAAAATGTTAAAAAATTAAAAAAAAAAATTCCGCTCTGGGTGGATAGAAAGTATTTTATTAGTCGAACAACTAACAAATAATAATAATACTAACTTCAGCACATTGGCAAATAAAATTGATAAAACTCTAGTATAACATTTATAAAATGCATAATGATAAAGTCAAATAACATAATTGTAAAATTCAATGCAATAGTAATAAACATTAAAGTTNTAAAATTGATAAAACTCTAGTATAACATTTATAAAATGCATAATGCTAAAGTCAAATAACATAATTGTAAAATTCGATGCAATAGTAATAAACATTAAAGTTCAATGAAATCTGAAGAGGACATTATCAAAGGAATGTAAAATTGAGCACGAAAGATTGTTTAATTCAGGAAAGTGCTAATGAATTGAAACATTATTTTTAAAAAAAAGCTCGCGGCATGTCTCCGCAAGGGCACTGGTGTGTCTCTGCACAGGTCGGAGACACCATGGCCGAATTTTTTTTCTTTTTTTTTGTTTCTTAATTTTTTTTCCCAAAAATTCTAATTAATTATATCTTACACAAACTAAATGCAATTTCACTTATTAAGAATTTAATTAAAAAAACATTAGAAAACATTCAATGCTATTTGGCTGCACTTCTGGAGTCTTTGATTTCTTCAGAACCAGTGTCCCAATAAAAATTTGAAATTATTTTTCCACTGATCAACATAAGTGAGGAATCAATCAAAACTACATGCTTTGCTTGCTTTTCAACGTGATACAAATCCATCCCTGTTGTGTCCGACAAATCGATTAACAAAATTCGGCCTTTTTTATTTATCTCATCCACAATTTCACTTCTTAATTGTTCCTGTCATATAGAAATCATACTTGTATTGAATAACTAAAATAACTCAGAAAAAAGGAATTATAAAAAAATTGAATTGATTGTATAATCACACGGCGGAAACCAATGTGGCGTCAGCGCGGGCACCACACTCCGCATTGTGCCGAAATAATTTTTTCCCCCAACACTCCGCACAGTGCAGAGTTGCGGAGTGTGACTCCGCGCTGTGCGGAGATATATATATATATTTTCTATCTTTTCACACTTCGTGCGGACGTTAGACGCCTAGTGTCCTCAAAGTGTCCGCGGTGTGCAGACACAAGGCGCCTGGTGTCTGCACGGGAGACTCTAACGGTTAATAGCATTGAATAAATTACAGACTTCATAATATACGGAATTGTAATGCTTATTTAAGAAAAATCAAAATATAACTCATCATATTGGTAAAGAACTAAAATTGTACAAGTTATTTAAAAATCAGTTTATATTTTTCCAGAAGAAAACAATACAATGTTCATAAAAATCAAAATCAAAATTAGTAAAAGAACGAACCATTATCGAAAGAACAAGTTAACATGTATAACAGCAAATGCATCTCCATTTCTATGCCCCAAGTCTTTGTCATTTTATATTGTTGTTAGCTGGAATTTGAATAAAAATCATATGATTCAGAGAAACCTTAAGCATTATTGGCTAAAAAGAATACAAATTCACATGAACTAAAATTATACACAACAACGATGAAGAAATCCTAATAACAATCACTTACAGTGGGAAAAAAGTGTGCAAAAGGAAAAAGAATAGAAAATACCTGGGGTTTTGAGCCGCATATGAGATTAACAGCTTCAGCTTGAGCCTGGAATCGATTGGGGAAGTAGTCATCGTTCCGCAACCAATGGAGGAATGACCAAGGCCATGACCAAATTACCTCCCACTCCCAGATGGGGAACCTCAGAATTATCTATGCGGAACATTGTCGCCTAATTTTGTCAAAAAATAAATATCAAGTACAATAATTAATCGTAAATGTATTACAGAAAACATATGGGACATTAAAGATAAAGATTTTTTTTACCAAAAGAATCACATAAAATCCAAAAACAGAAAGATAATATGAATTTGTTACTGTTTGACGATTTATCTGCAAGATCAAAAAATAATTCGAAGAACTTTTAAAATCCCTTCGGAAAAAAAAGCAATAAATGAGATTTGAACACCAAACAAAATAGAATCTTACCCAGGGGAGCTCGTGCTGCCACTTGATGACGCCACTGCAGATTTTTGGTCTTTTTGAGAACGTTTTACAAAACTTCGAGCTAAAAGAAAAAAAAAAAGAAAACAAAGATCGAACATAGAAGCATTAGGGCTGAAGGAACTGGAAGAAAGATAATACAGAATGAAGTTTTGAGGATTAAATAATGGTTGGCAGACATGGGCCAAATCTCAAACAGCGCCACAAATAAACCAAAGAAAGCAATAGCGGTGTTTGCTGTTGGGTGATGAGGAAAAAGAGCGATGAGGGTTGATGATGGTGATTATGGCCACCCCGTCCATTCCAACGTCGATTATTGTTCTTCCCTTTGCCGGTCTTTAAGGATTCCACATGTTGGGGGAAATTTGGGGGGTTTTATCTAGTGGCTCTTTTAAGAGAAGAGTAAACTCGTTTATGAACTGGACCAATCCGGATTGAGCGTGAACATGAGTGCTACGAAAATGAACAGGGGATTCCTCGGGAAACTCTCCTTGTACATGGAGATTGTACGGGGAGACCCGTGGCAGAAAGGGACCGGCTGGGACAAAATTATTTTTTATCTTGGATTTAATGAATTAACGCCATGTCTCATGTAATACAACATGTACAATCTCCTGGTACATGTAATATGCTTCTTGGACAAATTCAATATTTAACACAGTAGGCCTAGATCGACGTTAAGTAAATGTATATGTAGCACAAACACTTAGCATGTCATGCCCCCCCGGGGCACATCCGAGTTGGC
>CAIGRP010045048.1:0-29434 GCA_903798385.1 Fraxinus cuspidata
AGTTGTTTTGATAGGACTTATCTATAATATTTTGAAAATTTTAGGCCTATAATTGCAATTAATTGTTTATTTTTCTTTTCTTTTTTCATTTGAATAGAAATGTAAAATTATCATTTTTTTAGAAAAATGGTTGAAAACGACATTTTGCGTAATGAAAGGTGGAAGGTATGGGTAAAAATGCCAAAAAATGAAAGGTAATGGCCTTTTGCACAATAACTTTGAAAGGTATGGATGTTTTGTGTTATTTACCCATTCTTTATTTAAAAAGAGTGTTTTTAATTCTAAAGAGTCAAATTTTATGCGTAGTCCAACCATGCTTTTTATTTTAACTCTTAATTTTATTTTTCTCAAGAAAAATTTATGAATTTCTTCTCGTAATTTCTTTAACATAATTTTTTATTATATGTCAATGACCAATTAATTTAAATATTATTTGAATAGTTTAAGAAGTAGAGTATTAAAATTTATAACTTATTAAGTACAATTATTGTTCATTAAGAATAGAAAGTGAGTTGGATAGTCAAACTCACTATCTCTTAAAGCTTTTTTTTAACCATTAATTCTTTAAAATGAATAGCATTTTGTATTTAAAGAGTCTTCTGGATATGTTCTTAGCCCATTTTGGACTCCTTTTTCCAATTTTTTTTTTCAAAATTAATTTTCAATCACACATTTTTCAGAAAAATCACTATTTCAAAATACATTTCCCCCAAATTGAGATAAAAAAGAGGCTTACTTTTAATTTTATTTAGACCGTGTTTTGTTAGTTTTTTTTTTTTCATGAGATTTTTAATCACCGTGTATTTGTAATCATTTCTATCTATTTATAATTTCAATAATGAATAAACAATTGTTAAACAAGTTTTATTTGAAATATAAATTTAAAATTATCTCTTAAAAATTTTCAAGTCAATTTTGAAATATCATTCCTCGAAGACTTATTGTACTTCAAAATTAAGATTATGTTTAGTAAGTGTTTGTAAATGATAAAATTATAAATAGATAGAAACAAGTGATGAATAAGCAAATAGTGCTTGTAAATCCATAGAAAAGTAAAAATTAAAAGTGATTTGGGAGTTTACAAATAAATTTATAAATATGTGCCAACATGTGGACTAAGAAAGCATATTTTTTTAATTAGGCATAAGAGTAAGAGTAAGCTCGATAAATCAATATGCTTCGTTAAAATTTGATTTATGTTTCTAAACTATTTATACACACTCAAATTACTTTTTATTCATATATTTTGAGAGGGTTTGATTTATTGTCCACAGTGGACAAGAGTAGTCAGTATTATAATTCTTGCTCACTCTAGGCATGAGATCAATACTACTCACCATTTGAGGGACATACCAATACTACTCGCTTATTCAGTATTTCATTTTTTACCTGTTATAGAAGAAAGCTTGTAAAGGACGACAATTGTTTCAAAAAGGGGTTAAGGAAAATATGAGGTGAGTTGGGCATTCATCTAGGACATTATCATTATCATCCTAAGAACATGATGTCATCACTACTTGGATTATCACTCCCAAACAAACAAGTGGAACCCATGATGGCTTCACCTCGTTTTTAATCAATCAGAAACTAGCAATGATTGCCTTAAAGGCATGCAATCATAACTCGGGCCAGGGTCGACCTAAGCACCATGAAGATCTATTAGGCCGACCTTAGTAGTTAATCAAAAACCTTAAATTACGGCAATAACACGCGCTTTAAGAGTAGCACTGTAGCTTATGACTTTGGATGGCAAAGCTAATTGTTGTAAAGGCCTATAAAGAGGGCAAATGGTCCCCTCCAAAGGATCAAACTCTCATAAACACTTAAAAAATTCAACTAGTAGCATTTAATCTTTAATCTTACGAATTCCAGCAATTACTCTACGAAAATTCTATTAAGTTGATCTAAATTTGTCACGTTGTTTTTAGTTATCAACAGTTTGATGCTATAAGGAAGGCCTTGTTAGTATATTTTATATTTCCTGATTTTCTAAAATACAAAATTAGCTCATCCAAACAAGTCACGGGCCATAGTTTAGCATCAAGGAACTATTTCGTACCAATCCTACATCTCATGAATGTTGTACAAAGAATAGAGCAAAGGCAAACACAACTGCCCCGATGGTCAAAACTGAGGTGGAATCCCTGCAAGGAGAAAAAGTGGGCGACCTCCTATTCGAATAAGCCTACCGAGTGTCTTTGATAGGCTAGGCACATGAAGTCCACCTTCCTTATGAAGTGAACAATTTAACCCCATTAAAAAAAAAGGCCTATAAAGAAACGAGCGATGAACATGAGTTAGAGCCACTTGAGGAAACAAATATCTAACTTGAAAGCCAGGCACAAAGAAGTAGTGGAGGAATACTTCACCAATCACTATTCTTCTTATATTGAGGATATATTGCTGACCCATTCTTCCAGATAAACTAAAGATTTCCCAACTCACCGAATATGATGGGAAAAGAGATTTCACCAGTCACAATGGAAAATTTACGTCATAGATGGAGCTGCAAAGAGCCAACGATGCTATTATGTGCAGAGCTTCCCCTCTAACCTTAGGGGATAAAGCACATAGGTGGTTCCAAAAAGCTATCGCAGAGCCCGATGAAGACATGGACCGATTTGGATACAACCTTTTTAGCTTAGTTCATGGTCTCTAGGGCTAGGACCACTCGTAAAAAACGATTGGTGAGCGTAAAACAAAGACAAAGTGATTCGCTTAAGAGCTACCTCAACATGTTCAATAAGCAAATTATGAAAGTAGAAAAAATTTCAAATGATGCCACCTTCATGGCTACCTTATTAGGGCTGAGACCAGAACAAGATTTTAGTGGTCTGTGCATGAAGATGGACCTAGAAACTACCATAAATTCTTGAGTCATGCTAAAAAGCACATTAGCGTAGAAGAGACGACCTCATATCAGGAAGAAGAAAAGGTTTTGCTCGCAATGCTCGACCAAAAGATAGGAGGTCGAACAAAAGACACATGCAAAAAAAATAAAGGAAAGAAAGAAGGTCGAGCAACCTCGTCCATATCCAAAAAAGTTTTAGGAGTAACATCCTCTGAACACACAACCCTAAAAGCAGTATTCATGCAAGTGGGGGACAATGAGGCCTTTTGTAGACCTGTTTTCTTAAGAAATAATTCAAGTAGTGCCACTCAAAACAAGTACATTGGTACCACAGGTCAACATGACACAACATTGATGAATGTTGGGACACTAAAGAATAGATAGAAGCCCAAATCAGGCAAGTTCAACTCTGAGAATTAGAGGCCAAGCCCGAAGAGATGGCTCAGGCACCTTTCGCACAAATACCACCTCTATATCAATAGGCGAAAGCTTTTACCACCTTTTATATATCCGCAAGCGAGGCCTACCTAATCCAAGACAAAAATCAGGATGTTGGTGGTAGGAAATTAAAGTGTAGAATTTAGAGAAGCTCGCCCCAGGTAAAACTTCGAGGTAGGACAATTCCGAACTAGTGTTGAACCAAGCTATTTTTAAATATTTGAATTTTAGATGAAGCCCCTGTTTGTTTGGCATTCTTAGGAAAATTGTGACGTTGAGGGCCACACATTTGAAAAAAAAGGGTCCATTTTCTCATTTTTTGGTTAAAATAATGTCAAACAAACAGGTCCCAAGAGTTTAAAAATATCTAGCCCAACCACCACTCATTTCCAAACCAAGAGAGGACGAAATTCTATCATTATTTGGCTATCTCCGAGACATGAGTGTTGTGCTATTTAGAGGAGTGGTGTAACACTTTGTGTACAATGTTAGTAAAGGCTCTTCACGGTGCTGAACTACATTGTTTCCCTTTGGAAAGTTCGATGTGCTCCTTGATCATGTCTATAGAGAAGCTATGATCATACTTCCTAAAACATCCGATAGAAGTCTTTTAAATAACTACCTATTAAGGCAGGTCCTACAGAAAACCAGACATCTCATGTTGGATGGTCAAATGTGCAATTGAACTAGGACAATTCGACATATCTTGCAAGCTACTGACCGCCACCAAAGGACAAGCCATAGACAACTTCGTGGTCGAGTTTTACTTGAACCCTTAAAGAGATCAACAAGACGTCCCCTGTAAGCTCTACTTCGACTAGTCTTCTAATGAAGCGTGCTTAGGTGCATGAGTGATACTAAAGATTTTTTTGTCTCTTCAATTGATTGTGATGGCATATTTTTAAACTTTTCTATCTTTTTTTAATAAGTAGTGTTCGTTAGCCTTTAGTAAAATAATAAGAGCAACAAGAGGTAAAATGCAAAAACACAGTATCTATATGTGTGCAAGGCTTTTTTTATAAAATAATTGTTCGATTTGCGTTTTAGTTTTTACTTTTTGAGTTTATTTCCTGATTTTCTATTTTGTTGACTTTTTAAAGATTACTAAAAATATGTTTGATTTGTCATTCTAAAAAAATGTTTCTCTAAACATAATATTAGAAAATACGACATTTTTATTCCATGAATTCGATAATAATTTTATAATAATATCAAGTAACATATACATTTTGTCCTTGTTTAGGCTCCATTTTGAGGTTTTGGGAAAAAATATTTTGCGCTCTTACGAGGTAGTGATGAATAGTATTTTTTTAGAGAATGAGTGGTTAAAAGGTAAAGAAAGGTTTTGTGTCTACGTATATGTTATTTTATTGAAAAATGTTTGATTTAAAATGAATTTTAAGAAAAT
Organism: Fraxinus cuspidata; assembly: GCA_903798385.1. NCBI lineage: Eukaryota > Viridiplantae > Streptophyta > Magnoliopsida > Lamiales > Oleaceae > Fraxinus > Fraxinus cuspidata. The sequence continues at coordinate 4,698 of CAIGRP010045048.1, forward strand.
GTATTTTTGGTTTAATAGAGCCCAAACAAATAATAAATTGAGTTGACAGAATATAGAAGATAGAAAATAAAAATAATGACATAGAGGGAGAGTTTTTATCTATTTTTATTTAAATAAAAAATTCAAATATTTTATTTAAATAACCAATAAGATTTTAAACTATTTTTTATTTCTTTTGGAATTTCATTTTTATTGGTATTTTTTATTTTTTTAGAATTTTTATTTAAAGAAATTTTATTTGAACATTTATTTCCTGTGTTTTGAATATTTATGACGTTTTCACTAAAAACTTGGAAAATGTTAAAAATATATTTTGAGTATTATAGAGCTTGTTTCCTTTTTTTTTTTTTTTGTTATTGTCTTGAGTAGAAGAAAATCAAATCATTGTTCTTTCAAAAAGTCACTTCTTTATTCAATTTTTTTTTTGTCTGAAGTAGAATAAATCAAATCGTTGCTCTTTCAAAAAGTCACTTCTTTATTCATTTCATAAGACAAAAAAAGACATTTCACTGTAAAATTATTTTTTTCATGTCACTTTACTTATTCTGTCCCTTCTCAAAAAATAAAAATAAAAATGTTCACGGTACTTGCCAAAAATGATGGTATATAAATGGAACAAAGATAACAAAGTACAAAAATTAACTACCTTGCACAAATGGAGGGTTTTTTGATTTGATAGAAAAATGAATTATATTCCTAACAACGACGACGCATAAATGCATATTATAAGTTTTAGGGTGTATTTGAGCTAGTGTTGGCAACGGGGCGGGTTTGGGATGGGGCACCCCCGCGACTTCCCCACCCCACCCTGCCCCCTTAGTCGGGGCGGGTTCGAGGCGCGTTTTCCGCCCCATTTATTTTTATTTTTTATAATTTATTAATTTTTTAAAAAAAATTCTTGGCTGGGCGGGGCGGTGCAGGGTGTCGCCCCGCCAACCTGTTCGGGGCGGGTTTTTTTGCCCCATTCTAGGCGGGACGAGGCGGGGGTAAATTGCCATCTCTAATTTGAGCCACATTATTTTTGAATAATATATTTTGGAATAATAGATTGATAGAGAATGTGTGGTTGAGAAATAAGAAAAAGTTACTGATGTGATGTAAAATATTATTTTATTGAAAAATTTGTAGTTAAAAACGAGTAGAAGAATAAGAATAAAAATTTTAGGCCCTATTTGAGCCACATTATTTTTTCATTTTCATTATTTTACTCATTTTCAACCATACATTTTTCAATAAAATAATATTTTTCATCACATCAATAACTTTTCTTTATTTTCAATCATGTATTCTCCATCATATCAAACAAAAAAATACATTTGGGAAAAAATGTGCACTTAACAAGGGCTTAACGTGGCTCAAACAATGGCTTAATGTATGTTTGATTGATATTATTGAAAAAATAATGTATTTTAAATAATTATATGATGAAAAACATGTGAATAAAAAGTAATGAAAATTTATTAATGTGATGAAAAATACTTTTTTATTAATAAATGAGTGGTTGAAAATGAGTTTTAAAAGAATGTAATTTTAAAAAATGTGTGTCAAACTGGGTTTACTTTGTTTATGAAAATACTTTTAAAAATATTAGACAAAATGATTTTTTAATTATTTTACAAAATTGAAAGATGAAAGCAGCAAAATCAAATCAAACACTTTTTTGAACTATTCTCACCGTGTTTGATTGGAAAATTTTTCATGAAAAATGACATTTTTCACTCAAATTTTAAAATGTTTGATTGTTATTTTCTTACTGAAAAATATGTTTCGACCTTTGAAATATCAATTACAATGTCAAAGACCCTATTTGATGCACGTTATTGAGTGGAGCATGCATTTTAAATAGTAAATTGATGTAAAATATATTGTTAAAAAATAAGAAAAAATTTTGAATTTGTGTGTAATATTATTTTATTGAATAATATGTGGTTGAAAATGAGTTTGAAAAAAGTGAACGGGCATATTTTCTTTACTGTTTTTAAGCCGTTTTCAATTTTCGATTTTTCAAAACATTGAAAACGCGTTTTCTTTCCTATTTTTGAAAAAAAGTTAAAAATTTATAAAGAAAACAAAAAATGACAAATTTGTTGTTTTTGGTATTTTCAGTTATAATAAAGCCAAAATTTTCAAAACGCATTTTGGGTGTTTTCAATCCTCGCCAACTACCACCACTGCACCACTGCGACTCACCACTGCATCACCACCTAAAACCACCATCGCCACAGCTACAACAACACCACTACATCCACCGCCAGGAAAAATAGATTGGAAGCCATTTTTCGGCCACCTAGACCGTTAGATTCCACCACCAACAACCTCGTATCACTCCCCTTTATCACCTCCAATCATTTATCAACCACGAAACAACAAGAATCAGCATAAATTAGAAGCCAAAAAATCATTTTGGCGATACCCGTTTCTGCTGGAAAACTTCACATTCGGCAACGCCCAAGGTCATGCGACACCACTGGTCGAATGCTCATCCCTAGGTTACTCCAACCATGTCCCCAATCCACCCCAAAAAACTCTGTAATGTTCGAGTTTCATCCGAGAAAAACGATAGTCGCGAAAGTCCGAAAACGCTATTCGAGTTTTGCAAATTCCGATGCCGTCCGACCGTCCCACGATCGTTGACCATATGGGTTAGCCTCCTCACTACTTGGTGCACCTTGATTTAGGTGAAGGTTGTGATTGTGGCGTCGACTGCAGTTGCAAAGGAGATGAAGGTGGTGACAGTGGGCTTCGTTGAGAGAGAGAGAGAGAGACGAGAGAGAGAGGTGGGTGGGGAAAGTAAACGAGTTTTCCATTTTTTTTTTCTCAAAATAATTTTTCGATTGCCAAAAATAATATTTTTTCAACAATTTCAAAATGAATACTCAAAATACAGAATTCAAAATGAATTCAAATTTGAAAATACAAATAGAACAACCTCGAATTTTTTATAGAAGTGGATAAAAGGGTGAAAGTTAACCTACACGTTGCAAGATTCTTAACGGGTAGATGTAGATTAGTCAAATCGCTTAAAGCGGGAAAATCCGAAAACCGTACTCGTTTACCCCAGACAACCAATAACACTTGGCTCACTAGCGGGCAACAGAGCAAAGAGCATTTTCTCATGGCGGGAGGGCGACCGATAAGGGCGCTGAACGTGGCGGAGAAGCCGTCGGTGGCAAAGGCGGTGTCGGGAATACTCTCGAAGAACCCATCGAGCGGGGGGCTAAGAGTGCGAGACGGGCGGTCGAGATACAACAAGATCTTCGAGTTTAATTACACCATTCAGAACCAGCAATTTCACATGTCTTTTACGTCCGTCACTGGCCATCTCATGGAGCTCGAATTTGAGGAACGCTATCGCAAGTGGCATTCCTGTGACCCCGTTCAACTCTACCAAGCCGCCGTCAAGAAATATGTCCCCGAGGTACAAGCTTTTAATACTTTTGGAGTACAATTAAGTGACGGGCTAATTTTAGTTAGTACATCTCGCTGCAAAATATGTACCCTTCTATATGGATGGGATGATTACTGCTATGTGCAATTCAGTTTTCGAAGATTGGGGGTGGGGTGGGTGGATGTTATTATTACAAAAGCAGCATAAATTTCTTCTAATTCGATATGGTGGTTGATAATTGAAAGGAATTTGTTTAGCTTTTACAATATTTGAACTTTTCAGTATGAAAAAAGCATTTTGGGTTTTTAAACAAATATTGATTTTTGCAGTTTCAATCAAAGAGTTGTTTACACCATGTTGATATACATCAGCAGAAAGGCATGAGCTACACTTGTTTTGTTAGCATTATACATAATCTGAACTGTATTATATGTTACAATTTTTACTTTCGCCCTTGAGTACCACTGAATAAAGAAAGCTTTTGTTTTTATTTCTTTGTATGAATTTAGGATAAGTTAGATATCAAGAGGACGCTGGAAGAAGAAGCTAGAAAGTGTCAGTGGCTTATCCTGTGGCTTGATTGCGATAGAGAAGGAGAAAATATAGCATTTGAAGTCGTTGAGGTTTGCACACAAGCAAATCGAAATCTTAACATCTGGAGAGCTCGTTTCTCTGCATTAATTGACAGGTTCTGCTTGGCTGTGGCATATCCTTATTTATTCATTTTTGCCATCTCTAACATTTTATAGTCAAAACTGGATGTGCAGAGAAATTCATTATTCAATGCAACACCTTGTTCGACCTAATCAACTGTTTGCCTATGCAGTAGATGTTCGACAAGTGAGTTAGAGCAATTTGCTTTGTCAGATTTATTGTTTACTGATGTCTCTGGAACACTTTCTCTTATCATGTATTCGGTTCCTTCTATTTTCTCTTCTTTATAGTGCTTCATTTTTCTATTGATTTGTCACCATGACATACTTGACATACATCCTTCCGTATACAAACTGTGCTCCGATGGTGTAGGTTTTAAAACTTTAATACATCATCAAGGATTTTTATACCAATAAACTCTTCATTGAAATTATTTTGTTGCAATGCCAAATTGGAAGAAGTAAGCCAATTTGAAATGTTTTGCAGGAAATAGATCTTCGTATAGGTGCTTCTTTCACTAGGTTTCAGACTATGCTTTTGAGAGATGCATTCAACCTTGATTTCACTACGGATGACAAAAATATCATCTTAAGCTATGGTCCTTGCCAGGTAAACAACCTTCCCCCCTGAATCCCACCCCTCAACCAAAAAAAGAAAAGAAAAGAAATTAAAAAAAGAAAAGGAAAAGAAGAAAACAACAAAGATGTATAAAGAAAATTATGAACGAGAAATTCTGATTTATTATTTGATGCATCTGAATTGAGGTTTTTTTTTGTATCATCTTTAAACTCTTGTTTCCTGCATATTTTCTCACATTTGCATTTTTTCATGTTGTCATCATTTTCCACAGTTCCCCACACTGGGCTTTGTTGTGGAGAGATTCTGGGAAATACAATCACACGAACCTGAAGAGTTCTGGACAATTAAATGTACTCACAATTCAGAGGAAGGCATTGCTACCTTTAGTTGGATGTAATTATTGCTTGTCTTGCCATTTTATAGTATTATTTTCCTCAAATAAATGCAGAAAAATGACGACACCTATTAATTTTGTGACTTAGCAGGCGCGGGCATTTGTTTGATTACACATGTGCGGCAATAATATATGAAATGTGTGTCCAAGAACCCACTGCAACTGTGAGTCTCAGTGAAGACTAACCAATTTCAGAAAATCCAGCTCTTAGTCATCTGCAGAATTCACAATTTTATTTCCTCCAGGTAACGAGAGTTAGACAACAGGAGAAGCTGAAATATCCTCCTCATCCTTTAAGTACAATTGAGCTTGAGAAACGCGCATCACACTACTTTCGTATGAGTTCTGAACACACCATGAAGGTCAGCTTCTATAAGTGAATTGTTGGAAATATGAGAAACTGGATTGTGTATTTCTTTTCATTAGAATCACAAGCTATCTCTATGAAAACTTATGCTAAATCTACAAGAAATAAATCTGAATGGCCATGCATAAGGAAAAGGATAAATGTGTTTGCAGTAATTAAGAATCTCATTTGGTTTCTTCCAAATTTCTTCAAATATCTGATTTCTTCACATCTTTGATTTGTTCAATACTATGATTTGCTAGAAATATCATATATTTGGCCATATTTGTCAACAATCTTCAACACTCCCCTCAAGCTAGTTCAAAGATATCCATCATTCCAACTTACTAATGCAGGAGAGGAATAAAGGTCATGGTAGCCCTTGAGAAAGTGTCTATCCACTTCAGCACATTTAATTCGATGATGTTGAACTGGATTATGAGCACTATTGATGTCTACTGTTGTAAGACTAAAGCTTCATTACACCCGGTCGAATGACTTGTAACTCCATGAGAAAGTCATGAACTCACAAATCTTTGAACTCAGCTTCAGCACTAGATCGCATGCCGATTTTTTCTTACTCTTCCAAGTAACTAAATCCCCGCCAACAAACATACAATTTCCAGACCTTGATCTTGTGTTATTTACTAAACCTGGCCAATTCATATGCCTTTACTTGAAGATGGTAATTCCTTGCGGAAAAAAAAGCTTTTCCAGGAGAATTTCTAGCATCTCACTATCTGTAGGACTGCTTCCATGTGAGCTGCACCAGAAGAGTGCATAAACTGACCTACCACATTAACAATAGATACAAATTACAATTTGTAGTTTTGTGTGAGACAGATACAGCCTCTTACCAAACTTTGATAACGACCTTAGTCACTTGTATCACTTTCAACTGTTGCTCCCAACTTATTTTTAAGATCAACGAAAACATCAGCTAGCTTACAACCTAACATCCGTATGACTTTCAACTATCGATCTGATTCAAGTAGCATAGGCTGCATGTGTATGCCTGTCTTTGAGACCTTTATATATTCTCGCTTGATATATATATATTTTTTAATTGTTATCCAGCAGGTGTACTCTGGATTTATTTCAACTAAGAATCGTTGATGTCAATGTATAAATTATAATAGACAGGATAGCGTCCTCTAATACTATGTATTATCATCGAATTTTTTTCTTCTTTTTTCTCAGAATAATGACCTCTATCTTGCGTTTTTGCTTTATCTAGCCAGTTTAGGGATGATGTATGGTACAACTGTACGAGATGATTAATTCAGGATATATGCTTTTCCCAATAGGTGGCGGAAGATTTATATCAAGCTGGTTTTATCAGTTATCCCCGTACTGAGACTGACTGCTTTTCTGAGAGAACAGATTTGTCGGTAAGTAAATACTATTTTCTTAGTCATATAAAGTAATTTTTTTTGTTCGTAGAGCACTTGTTAACGTGCGGGAATGGGTGCAATCATTATTAGAAAACAGTAGCTTCATGGTGCGATACTTATTATTGATTGACATATTAGTGGCATGGATGCTGTGATAACTAGAAGGTTTAAGAGTAACAAAAGAAATGAAATATAATTTTGTTTGAGGGAAGAAAATTAATGAAGAACTTCTGATGGTTAGGATGCCATGGCAATTCAGAAGTCATTGATTCCAAATAAATGCAAGGATCTTTTTTCTTTTCCCATTATCCCTGCTCCATCATATCTGTTCTTGGATATAGTTCTCTAAACAAGCTCTGTCTAATGACGATAAAAATTTATTTCATGATGATAATTAGCTCATTAAATATTTCACTTTTTATAATGCTTTTACAACCTTTTATGCAAGAAGCTTCCTTCAACATCTTCTTATTTGGAGTATAGATGATGGTACAAGAGCAGCAAGGGCACCCTGTATGGGGCTCATATGCCCAAATGTTGCTGGATCCTGAAGCACGACTTTGGAGAAATCCTAGTGGTGGTGGGCATGATGACAAAGCCCACCCTCCTATTCACCCAACAAAGTTTTCGGCTGGAGAAGCTGGATGGAGTCAAGATCACCATGTTAGTACCACCTTTCACACATTTTGTTAGTTATGGTGAAATAAGCAGATGAAATTCATGTAATTTTGATCTTTGTATGAGTGAAATCTGTATCTGAATGTAAAGTGATTTTATTCCATAACAGAAATTATATGAACTGGTGGTTCGCCATTTCCTGGCCTGTGTTTCGCAACCAGCGGTAGGTGCTGAAACTACAGTTGACATTGACATTGCAGGAGAACTGTTCTCGGCATCTGGGAGAATGATAATTGCAGTGAGTTTATGTTGCACTCTGTTTGTTTCTTTGGAATGTTTTTAAGGTAGCTGCCTATTCTGTTAGACAAAGTTTAGCCATTGCATTTTTCCATGAATCTCACTAGTTCTAAATTCTTGGAAGATAAAAGTTAAATGTGCTTTGAAGTTATTTCAGAGTTTGCACTATTTCTTTGAAAAGGAACCAGAATAATCTAAGCATGTCTTAAAGACCGGAGATTATATATTTAGTCCTGGGATTAAAATCAGATTTTTAGTAGATTTTGATAAAAATTGAAGAAATGTGTGGTTGAAAAGTTGTGGGTCCCATAAAATGTGTCGTTGAAGTTAGTTATTGACTTTGACTTCGATTAAAAATTGGATTTTAATTTCTACCAAACAAGGGCTTAACCTTTTGTGGTCTTAATGCGGAGGTGCATATAAATTTAATATTCTAGTAACTAGTGATTGAGAATTATAGTTTGTTGAAATACACTTTCGTTAGAGAAAGTAGACCAGATAATGCAATTGCATTTTAATGTCGCAATTGAATAGATGGAGCAAGCTTGAATTGACACGGTTGCTTTTCTTTTTTTGGTCATATTCCCTTCACTGCAATGTCTTTGTGACTAGAGAAAATTGGCTTGCCTTGAATTTGAATAAGTAGACAATTTGTCCGTTGGCTAGATACCTGCAATTCAAAAGTAAAGAGAACAAGGTGTTCATCATTGGGAAGAGATGAAACCATCTCTACAGCAAGAGTGTTCATTTAACTCAGCCCATGAACAGGAAGGAAAGAATACTTCGATTTTTATTCTGTAACTTAGGGGCTGCTCTCTTTGTGTTTCAGTTTTGTGTTTTGAGTTTTGAATTCATTTTTTGTTTTGTATTTTGAGTGTCCATTTTGAGATTGTTGAAAATGTGTTCTTTTTGGCATTTTGAAAAATTGTTTTAGAAACACCCAAAACATGTTTTGAAAATTTTGACTTGATTATAACTGAAAACATCCAAAACGACAAATTTGTCATTTTGGGTTTTCTTTGTAAATTTTTACCTTGTTTTCAAAAACGCGTTTTCGAAAATGGGAAAGAGAACGCGTTTTCACTGTTTTGAAAATCGAAAACAGAAAACAGTTTGAAATGGTAAAGAGAACATACCCTTAGATTTTCAATCTATTTTTCTTAGTCTCTAGTTGAGGCCTACTTCCTTTCATTATGGACTTGCTGGATTTTCCCCTTGGATCTTGTCAGTTTTGACAGCATGGTGATATGTTTGAGAAGTACACATCTCAGAAAAAAAAAAAAAAAACTGCGTTCTCTGCTTCTTTATGTTCCTTAGCTGAGGCTCTTAATATTTTCTTTATGTTTCAAATTTTTCACAAAGAAGCAAGAGAGTGTGTTTAACTTGATTGACAATGGGAGCTTTTAGAAGGGACAGAAATAATATTCATGAAAATAAATCATGGAAGGATGTTTAGGACTTGCCTGACTGCCTTTCTTCTTTCTTATTATGAAACAAGCACGAAACTCATAAGTTTTGGTTTAGAATTTTTGACTTTGACATCTGGGTCATTGGTTTTGTCAAGTGAGCAAACATATGCTACTGTGCTAGTTAGACATTAATTAGAATGTTGGCTACTAGCTCTAATATATATTCCATCCCATGAAGTGCATTGTTATAGCTCGTGTTTCTTCATGTTGAAGATAAGATTTAAATGATATACATGTGGCTCTCTCTAATAATTTAGCATTTAGTTCTAGTTATTCAACATAGCATCGAGCATGCAAGGTCTGGAGTTTAAATTTTGCCTTTACCCGTTTAATGAAATTGTGGAAGTGTTGGGCTTTTGATGAGAAAAAATGAAATCAGCCTACATGTAAGGAAACTTGACAAAGATAAGATTTAAATGATATAATTATGACCTTCTCTAACGGCTAAGCTTTTAGATTAAGCGTTCCAACACCTCCTATGAAAATACATAACATAACTTAATGAGGAATTTCTACATTTAGATAGAAATATGTAATTAAATTTCAAGCAGTTGGACAAATGTGTTAATGATTTTTCAATGATAGTTTCCTTTTTTCTTGTTAAAACTTATTTGGTTGATTTGTATTGACCAGAAAAACTATTTGGATGTATATCGATTTGAATCATGGGGTGGTTCAATGATCCCAACATACAATTTTGGACAACAGGTTTGTTTATTATAATCTCACTATCGTCTAAATGTCTCTGAGAAAGTGTTGCTACTTCGTGTCCATATCCATTTTTTTACATGTTATGAATTTTGCTTCTTTTGGTGCATAACTTATATACAATGTTAAGCATATGGTACCTTACCTAAGTGACTGATTTGCTGACACTGTAAATAAATTTTTCTTTTACTGCTGGAGGATTTGTCATCATTTATTGATTCTCTCTCTTCTTTCTATTTTGAATTGACCACATTTTTTATTTTATAAATTCTAAATGCAATAAATTATATTTTCTCTCCACACCTAAATGAAGATGGTTTTTGTGAAATATATCCTCAATCTGGTATGTCATGGCTGAATTGATTTATTGTTTTATCTAGATCACGAGCCAGTGTAGTTGTGGATAATGGACATAAGTTCCGTACATTCAATTGACCAATAGGAAGGAAGAAAATTAATGGCTGATTTAATTATTTATAAAGGAACGTGCCTTGAATTGATTTTAGTATGCTTCTCTGCATCTTAATGAAGGTAATATGAAATCACATATTTCCCTTAGTAAAAAAAGGAAAGTACTGTTTAGCATCACTCCAAATTAGAACTATGGAATATTTTGAATGGAAATTGTCTTTTCTTGCTGGATTGATATTGTCAAAATTTTGTGATGTCTTCAAAAACTGTGCATCGTGATATGTGATTGCATATTACAGAAGAATAGAGATATAAAATAATTATATGTGATATAAAAATTTTAAATATCAAGTTACTTTAAAAAAAAAATATTTTAGGACTTATTTTGGCAATCCTCAAATCAAAAAGGGGAAAAAGAAGAAAAAAAGAAGAAAAAACATCGGCCAATGAGTGTATACTCATAGTCACCATTGATTTCATATGATTATATCCTTTATTTCACAGGGTTGTTCATTTAATTTATCCAGCTGTTTCATTGAAACAATCTAGAATATGTATGGTGTTCGCTAATGGTTGATGGTATGTGGCAGTTTACACCGGCAACATTAACTCTTGATTCAGGAGTCACTAGGCCTCCACCTCCTTTAAGTGAGGCTGATTTGTTAAGTTGTATGGACAAGGTGAGCAATGTAAATTGTGATGCAAACAAATTTTTATTTCTCACTTTTATCTACCTTAAATTCCATGAATTTTATAAAAGGTTTAATGATATTGATGATCTGCACGCTTTACTCATTTCTAATAGGCAGGCATTGGGACAGATGCAACAATGCATGATCACATAAAAAAGCTCCTTGATCGATTCTATGCCACAAAAGACTCAAATACTCGTTTCTCACCTACAAAACTTGTAAGTCCTTTCCTTCTCATATACAATATTTGTTGTTTCAAGCACAACATTCCCTCATTTCTCCCTCCTCCTCCTCCCTCTTCCCCACCCTCTCCTAATTTGTTATTAATATGATAGAGGTTGCTTTGATTAGAAACATTGCATGACATTTTTTTTGTTATAATAGCATTTCACTTATGAGTGAAGGAAAATAAGTTCATTTACAATATAGTCGTATGATGCAATTGCATTCATATGACGCTTAAGATGATCTAAGAAACACCCACACTCCTATTCCCTCTTTCATTAATCGTCAGGTGCATGAACTAGCACAGGAAAGAATACCAGAGTTTCCCTACATCCACAGCTTACAGGCGTTGAATTTTTTCTCTTTTCTGATATACCTGCATGTCAGAGTGCTACAGAATATGATTTACTGTAATTAAGAAATTCTGACTCCAGTATAAGAACTCTTCTTGCCAATTTGAGCCTAATGGTCAACATGTCTTGTATGTTTAAAGGATTATTCAGCAGGGAGTATTCTTTAGTATTATTTTGTGCCTTGATAATCCTTTTTATTCTTCATTCAAGCATTATATCACTTTGATGCATTTTTGGAGATATTAGAAAGAAATTATGCAGTGTCAGTATTGTATTTTTTGAGATATTACCATTCCATCTAAATATTTTTAAAAGTATCCGAGTTTGAAAATTTTAGAGGAACATCAACATTCCTCCTCCAGCTTCTCTTCTTCATCAGTTTTTATAATATATTCATGTATTCTTATTGTATCCTATGGTCTGCGCTTCGTATTTCTGAGTTTCTTGTTTCTGTTGAACGTTTTGTTTCTTCAGAATATTTATAAATCTAATGAGCCTAGCGTAATTTCAGGGCGAGGCTCTGGTCATGGGATATGATGATATGGGGTGAGCAATTTATGTCAATTTCAGTTTTCCTTTAGGTTGTCTTTTTCTAATTGGATATAGTTCTTTCATATAACTTTTTGTGTGTGTGTGTACTATCTCTGTACATGAATTGCATGTCTGTTAACTTTGTAGCACGGACACTTCAATTAGGATAGCGTGTCCGTATCCGGCACTTGTCGAACACGAGTCGACACCGACACTAATCGAACACCCTACCGTAATCATTTTTCTTTTTATATTAGAAATATTATATATTGTTAATTCAAAGTTACTAGCAAGGAAAAAATAGGTACTCATGTTAAAAGATTTCAACAAGAAATTAATAATAAGTATAAAACTAAATTTATACTATATAAATGAAGAATTTTTAAGAATTTAATCAACGTGTCGTGTCTGTGTCTGTAATTTTTTTAAAAATCACGTATCGACGTATCCAATACGTATCGTGTCGGACACAAGTGTCCGTGTCGGTGCATCATAGTTTGTTAAATGGGGATAGATACAGATTTCTAACATAATATTAGTGCCTGATCGATTTCACAATATTGCTCTGATCTTTTAGCTAAACACTTTTATGTTGAAAATGTTATATGTGCATTATCTGAAATGAAATAGAAGCACTCATTAATAAACATTGCAAGCTGGTTTCTACCCAAACGACAGGTGAACAACAGGAAATTTCTTTCCAAAGTAATCATCGAAACTCCTAAGATTGGAGTTAATTTGCTACATGACCATAATGTACAGATTTGACCTAGAATTCATTAACTTGCTCAATCTGCTCACAGGGTGAACCAGAAATGGCAGCAGTGGACAATCCAAAGTCTGCCTACTAACTTCAGAACTCTATAGCAACTTGTCCATACAATAGAAAGCTATACACTGTTTTATTTTCTAAGCACATATCTTTGATTTATAAAGCATTTGTCAAAAACTATTGCCCATTACATACATTTTAATTTTTTGAACATGATTTGAGCAATTTTTTGTCTATGCAATAAATGTTTCCCACTTTATAATCCTACACATGTAGTTATGCTGAGCAACTAGTTTACATTCGATACCGTACAGATAATGTCAAAGCATTTTTCTTCTGTCATTTTCATCCTTTACCTATCTCCACCTCAAGTTTCTTGTCAACTTCTCAATATTAGTTCATGAGATACGAATACAAGCAGAAAGTGAGAAGCTTGCGGATTTATCAAGACATTGATGTGGGTCCCTCTGCTTCATTTCTACTGAAACTAGAGCTAGTAGACAAATAGACTGAAGTCCAATTCATTTTTGCTGATTGAAACCCATTTTTATCATCCTTCTTTCTTTAAAGTGCTGTGAAGAAATTAGCCTGCTCAGCTACTAGATGCTACAAATTTTCTTGCTCTAGACTCTCGCTTAAGCTTTAGTCACGAGTCTTCACAGTCGTGAATATGGATTTGTATATGAGTATTCATATATTTATTCACAGTTATGAGTTGTGGAAACCATATCTCCGTGCTTTGATGGAGAGCGATATGAAAGCCGTTAGCATGGGCACAAAGAGCAAAACTGAAGTTTTGGAAACTTGCCTGCAGCAAATGAAAGCTTGCTTCGTAGATGTAAGTTAATCAATTATACATCAGCCTAAACATTCTTTCTTCAAAATTTTTTTTCTTTTGAAATGCTTATTGTAAATTATGTCTTCCATCATTCTTTTTCATTTTAGAACCAGGACATTTGGCACGCGTTCTTTTTTCTTTTTTGGGTATAGTTAAGCACTAGTTTCTTTTTCTTTTTTTATTTTCATGTAAAAATGCACACTTTGGTATAAATTTAATATTCTAGGTTTTCTTTGTCATCGTGGAACTTGAATGGACCAATTATAGCAGCATGAAGATAGATCTGCAGGTCCATGGATGATTAGTTTATGCATTGTCAATGTCAATTATCTTCTGATATGAGTGGAAAATCCTTAACTAAGATTGCAGATCTGACTACAGATGCTGATCCACATCTATTTAATGCTAATGTTATAATGAATGTCCACCATATGTATGTTCTGTAATTTTCTTGTACTCTTTACCCTTACGCAACTTTTATTTATATTTCTCCATGCAGGCCAAATCAAACAAAGGAAAGCTCTTTGAAGCCATGGCCGTGTTCTTTGAGAGGTAAATTTTTACTTTGCGGTGACAGAATATTGTACTTTAACTGATAATACAAGCTGTACATGCAGATCAAACAGATCTAGTACCAATGAGCAGAACACGGTCGCTGAGGTTGTTCGGAGATGTAATATCTGCCAAGAATCAGACATGGTTCTCAAGAGAAAACCGGTAATTACTTCCATGACAAACTTGTTTAGATCAATATTGTTAATATTATACAGACAATCTCTTATTGATTAGGTGGGATTTATTTGAAGGGTTTGTAAGGAATTGCGTGGCACTCACTTGGGACAATTGGGCACAAATATTTTAAGCCAATAATACAAAATACAACACATTGCCAGGGCTAGTGATTTGACATTGGTCCTTATAGGTGTTGTGATCACTATTGTTTCTCCCTAAAGTCCACCTCTTGCATATTCTTTTATTCTCTTCCTTTTCTGTGGTGAGAAGTGAAATCCCGAGTGGTAAAGCAATTGACACCATATAAGTATCTTAGCTTATGAAAGAACGTAATGGCGTCTTAAACTCCAATTGATAGTTAATATTGACCGCTCTGTTTGGTTATCGCAATGGGATTTAGAACTCAGTGGATTTAGTTCTTAAGGTATTATCACGCCCTCAAGTTTAGTAGGAATAAAGCTTAGTTTGTTGCTATTGTTATAGGTTTTTACCCGTCCAAGAGCATGTCATCCAGTTGCTTGGTTACCAAGTTATAGTTTCAAAAGAATATTCCATCTTTGTTGCAATATCTTCACAAATGAAAAGAGAATTGAAAATATCCACGAGAAGTAATAAATTACACCCACCAGTTTGCGGCAGTTCTTTATGAATACAATGTTCATATTTCTCCAGGAGCTCTATTTTTACTCTGCACTTTTTTCTGTCCCTTTTGGGTGAAACTTGTTTGCTTTTGAAAGGATCTATCTTTTATCTGTTCTCTTTGGAGCATTCTAGGTATAGTTAAATTGGTATTTCTTTGTCTAAGCATCTTATGATTACCCATTTTTGCCTTTGCAGGATGGAAACTTCATGGTTGGGTGTATGGGCTTCCCCCACGTAGGTGTTTCTCTCTAATACTTTGAAAAAGAAATTTTCCAACTTCTATTGACTTGTCAAAAAAGTATCATATTGACAAATTTCGTAATGAACCAAAGACAAGAACTGCTTCTCTCATACCATTGAATTACTGATATAATAAGATGTCTACAATTTTTATTAAGAACATTCAGTAGTTAACATAACATCCCATCCTGCATTGGTTGTGTGAGAATTGTGAAGTGATAACTTGGGTTGGCTACTACTCGATGACTGGGGATCAATCATTTTGGCTAATGATTTGGCTCCAGAAGTCCTGTACTAGTAAGTTTGCCCCCCTAGGTGGTTCACTTGAGTCTTTTGGCTAGTAAATTTGTCAAAGATGTGAAAGACCGGTTGGGTTTTCTCCCTTATTATTTTCAATCTGACCTTTTGTCTACTGTCATTTTCCCTATAAACTAGTAGAGATGTATGTGGCGTTGCATATTAGTAGTTTACTCTTTACGTTTTAATAACTATAAGAAAAATAACACTGAAGTCATATGCTTTCCCAAAGAAAGTTAAGAGACTCAAAATCTTGAATTGGAGTCAACTTAGGAAAACTATACAATATAATGGACACTGGATTATTCTTTCCTCAATGTAAAAATATGAGATCCTATGAATTGTACTCTCCAATTTCTATCGTGTCTCATCTGTTTTCCCTTTTCTTGTATTAATTAGTTTGGATCTCTTTCCCCATTTTTCTGAAGTTGGTTACTAGCAACAAGATTAACCTGTCGAGGCCTTGACTTTTATATTTGAAAGATATATGCTTGGAGGTTCTTAGCGTCATCAGCTGAATGTCTTGATAGGGATTGAACAGGAGTTTTAGGTGAAATTTGAAGAAACGGGTATATGATGCGACTTTTCATTTTTAGGACCAAAACAATTGGTTGGCCAAAAAATCCTTGCCAGTCCACATTGTATATTTTGGGTAAGGGCATTGTTTTTGGAAGAAAATGATTATTTTGTCATTTTGTGGAAACAGGCAATTATTTGTGGACATCCTACTCTTCAAATAAGGCCACGCAGTCATGGATAAAGGGAGTAAAATGCATAGATTGTATCACTGTGTAATGCTGTAATTTCCTTTTAAATGCGTGTAGATGATGTATATTTCGAAGAATTCCATATGTGCATTTATCTGTTTATCTAGTCAATCGAGAAGTCTTGCCCTATCAAGATGAATTGTGTATTTTGAGAAACTTTTACAAGATTTATACTATATACATCTATATAATTTTTTTTATAAAGGCGCAAGATATTGAGCCATGTATTGTGTATATTTCTTTTCCTACTTATTCATTATTTATTGTGGACTGATAAATGGTGATATGTTGCTCTATTCTAGACTGTAGATAGAATTTTTGTAAGAACAGACTTATAAAATGCAATCATAAAAAAGATTGATATATTTAGTAGAGGAATGAACAGAAACAACAACAATAATAATAATAGAAAGGTTTGTTGAGTCTCAAACCTGTCACGATTCTAAAATTTGAGTCACATGCTGAGAGTAGGAATTTTTAAATGCCACGAGCAGTTAACCTTTTTGTATATAGTTTAGATTTATGCATCTGCCTTTGTAGGTATACAGGTATTTTTGTTTGAGGGTTAAGTTTGACATTCAAACACTCTTCTTCTTTAGTCCTTGGTAACTTATTCTTGTTTGCTATAACTTCCCAGTGTAAGAATGTTGTCTGGCTTCCTGGATCAGTATCAGAAGCAGTCGTCACCACTAATAATTGCAGCAGCTGTGCCCCAGGTTGTGTTATTGAAATTTTTTATCATGTTATTGTTATGACAATTTAGCTATTCAATTGATGTCAGTCCTGCAAAATTTCATGTAGTTGACCTCATTCTTGTATGATTCTGTTACCTATAAGCTTCTGGATTTATGTTATCCTCTATTTCATGCTATGCAAACGATGTTTACAGGACCCGTTTACCAGATTCAGTTTAAATTTCGTCGGCTGGAAATACCGCCAAACTACAATGTTGATCATTTAGGTAAGCTTGAACTTTGGGAAATTTTAGTGCTCCAGTTAACTTCTGTACTTCTCTACATATATATTTTGTGCATGTGTTTTAAATTTCAGAATTACAATATCACTGACTAAAATAAATAGTAAGGGTTAAACCTTCTCATACCAGATCAACTTTCTCAATGGAATGCGAAGAGGAATCATATATGTGGTCAATATTTCAAAGAATATAGAAATATCATCTGTACCCAAATAAGACCCTTTACATTAAATTATTTATGGATCATATTTAGTCATGGTGATGGATTTGGCATCTAGTTGGCATCCATCATCAACGTGCGACGTTGCTGGTCCACTAGGGTTACTTGACCTGTCAAATCATTAGGCTAGTTCAAATGTAAACAAACCTATTAGAAGTAAAGAAGGTTACCTTAGTCTTTATACAATTAGAAAAACCACTTGAGCAGATCAAAACTTTTACATGGAGTATATATTCATCTTCTCTGTGTGATATAGCAGTTTGAGCAACTATTCGTAAACATTGGCATGTCCATTTGTATTTGTGTGTGTGGTATCAACACCTAGGCGTGAGACATGGGCAAAATGCTTTGCTGCAAGCGCGAATTAAGCATAGCAGTTGACTAACTTTATTAATTTTTTTTATTTTTCCTTTTTTTTCCTGAAAAATCTTTTGTTTGATTTTAGTTTATTAACTTTTTATTTTTTCCCTTTTTTTAAAAGGCTTTTATTTGACTTTAGTTTCAAGTTTTTAAATGACTTGATTTGTTCAAAAGTCAAAAATGAATTTATTCGATAAAGATTTAAATAAGATTTAAGCTACAGTGCTATCTATATTATGTAATTATAATTTTGAGACTTCGAAAGTATGTGTGAAGTTCCTATAAATCTATTAAGTATGACTTGCCTAGTTGATAGTTGAAAGTATGAAAAATAATATAACTTTTGTATTTTGAAAACTTTAAAATTGTACAATTGACTAATTGTAGGAATTATTAAGTAAATATAGTTTTGTAATTTTAGATATTTGGTATGTATTATTTTAATTATTAAATGATTTTTAGAATGATTTAAGTATTTGAAAAAATAATAGAAATAAGTAATACTTTTTACGCCTAAGCCTCGCTTAAGCTCGTAAAGCTTGAAGCTTGGCCTTCATGTCCAGGCACACTTTACGCTTTTTAGAACATTGATTAGAAGTAATTACAATTTTCAACATGAACGTTGTTTTTAAAATAATTCAGCTAACATTTTTTTCATTTATTCATTACTTGTCCCATGTTTACTTTTTTGGGATTAATTGATCTATTTCATTTAAAGGTCATAAGGATTCGTAAAGTTTAATTAAGGGAACCTTTTGATAATTTTTTTTCCTAATGATAATGGCTTTTAAGAGATATCATATCATATACCCGTGATGCTCGGACCCTTTGTTTTGGCCTACATACCTGTGTCGACACGACACGGGTAAGGATATGAAATACGGGTCGGACACCGCAAATTTCAACCAAACACGGCCAGGGGCGGAACTTGTTGAACTGCCGCCGCCATTGTTGCATTAGAAGAAACATCAGGGAAGAAGAAATAGAAGATGAAGGGGTGTTGTATTAGGCCTTTTTTTGTTTAAATTTTGGGCCTTTTGGGCTCTAAAACAATAGTATTTTTATTTTAAAAATTGCTTCTTAATTACCCATTGTGGTTGAAGTATTTTTACAGTCTTACAACCTTATTGGTTGTGTTTATTTATCTCTTTCTTCAAATTTTACAACTTTATTAGTTGAGTAAATTACATGATGTCTATTATTTCTTAAAAATGCATTTTGTTCTTTTGATCTAGATAAAGATCATTTTAGTTTACAAAATATCATGATTAATGTTGTTACAAGATTTTAAAAAACATTTAAAATATGATTTTTCTTTGACCAAAATGATTGACAGATTATTATAAAATCAACATAAATAAAATTTTAGTTCAATTTAATAGCATTTTTTGAAATTAATATTTTTTCAACATTTGACAAAATAGAAGTAACTTTGTGCTTTGTCATGTATAAATTTCTAGTTGATTTTTAAGTGACATGTTTATCTTTTAACAATTTACAACTTAATTATTATTTAAATTTTCATTTTACATATGAAGTTTTTGGAAAAAAAACAATAATTGAAATTTCAAAGACGTACTCACGTACCTGTGTCCGAAATTTAGACTCTTTTTAGCCATGTTCCCCGTATCCTCTATTTTAAAAATAAAAAAATCCGACATTTAAATACGTACTTGTACCCGATACCCGTACCCGAGTCTGAGCAACGTGGTCATATACTATCTAAATCCAGAGTCACATAGCCCCAACCCCTACCCCCAGGCCTTGAATGCTGAATTTGAAATGTGTAATAAATCTTTACTTGTCAAAGGGACCTTAGAAGACAGAATGAGGGAATCAGTTAGCATTTGGGAGAATGGAGTCTGGATGGATCTGTAAGCAACATCATAGCCATTCCATGATCTCTCTCTCTCTCTCCCTCTCTCTATTTTGGCTACATTGTAAAGTCTTTTGCGGACAAGGTTAAAATTTCTAGATTCCTTGAAATCTCTCTTCCATGAGATGTCAGCAAAAGTGCAAGCATTATCAAAGTTAATTACTGCGAAGTTAATTTGTTGTTTGATAGTTTATATTATGTTCAAAGGTTTTTAATTCCGAGTTAAGCTGAGTTCTTCGTACATCTGGTCAGGTTGCATTGGAGGCTGTGATGATATTCTAAGGCAGCTAGTGGAAATTTGTGGAACTGGTTCGCGCAACAGCTCCAGTGTACCAGGTATGGAGTTTCAACGTCCTGGTACACATTTGGTGTTATGAAGTGAAATGTATTAACATAGTCTATGAGT
Source organism: Fraxinus cuspidata (assembly GCA_903798385.1). NCBI lineage: Eukaryota > Viridiplantae > Streptophyta > Magnoliopsida > Lamiales > Oleaceae > Fraxinus > Fraxinus cuspidata. The sequence goes on from CAIGRP010045048.1 coordinate 24,883, forward strand.
AATCATAGATTTCCCGTACTCTCTGGCTTTATATGAAGTTTCAAGGCTAATGAGACGGCAAATTTACTGATCTGAATAAAGAAAATTTCATTCAGGCCATATTTAGTTCGCATTATTAGGCTGGTTCAGACATGAGACTCATGGACAATCTACTAAATTGAGCATTTAACAGCAGTTGTGTAGGGGTAAGACGTGGGGCGCATGATATTATGCACCATTTTCCATTTTGTGGTTGGGTTGAATTTGTTATATGGGGCATTAAAATATTCTCTTCTATCACTTTTTTAGCAATGAAATTGATCACAATGTTTCACCATCAAACTTATTAAACACACTGTCATAGTTTCTAGAAAAGAGAAATTCATGTTGTATTCATCTGTTAAGATTACAATACAATATATTATTAACTGGGTTTGTTAAATGGGAGATGAAACCCCCAGTCGCATTAAAATATTCCCTTGTATCACTTTGTTAGCAATGAAATTGAGCACAATGCTTCACCATCAAACTAATAATAAACACACATATAGTTTCTAGAAAACAGAAATTCGCGTGTACTCATCTTTCAAGATTACAATACGATATATAATTACGATAGTTGACTAAGGCTACTACTGGAAGCTACCCTAAATTAGGAGCTACAATCAGGATCCAAATTACAGTAATTACAATGATGAGGTTTGACCAATTATTTATGGTAAAAGATTCCAACACGTACATAAATGATATCTCTGTCATGTAACATATACTATATTGTCATGTTAACATATATACATATTTATATATATATGTATGTATGTATGTATGGATGATATCTCATTTATATGATATGTATAATATGTTATTTTTATGTTGCTAGTGTGCCCAAATTTATTGGGACAAGGCTTATATTGTTGTTGTATTACTAGTCCTCTGTTTTTGCAATCAATTTTACTTGTATTGATTCCTGAGTACTTCCAACCTCAAACATTTGTGCAGAACCTTACTATGCAACTGAGAGTTTAACTTTGCTAGCTAATATGGTGTGCTGGTCAGTTATCCATGCACATTGCCATGAATCTGAATTTTGTTGTCATATTACTTCACCAAACCATCGCAGATTTTAAGCAACATTTGTAATACCAATATGTGAAATGTTTGACAATAGAAGTTCAGGTATTTTGCTTCTGTGGCTCATCGTCATGTCATCCAATGATCAATTTGTCATTTTCTTCTGCTAGGTAGGGGATCAGGCCATACTCCGTCATCTAACAGTGCTCAGCGAAGTAACTCTAGAGGGCAGGGTGCTTGTGTAAACTGTAGACAAACTGGGCATTCTTCCGACGTTTGTCCTTCAAGGGTTTCACATGGTCGAAATGTGCGATCTCAGGAAGCTGACGCTCAAGAGGGTGTGACGCTTTTACTATCTTTTATTATACTATCATGATGTTTCCTGTATTGGCTTCTTATGAGTGTAACGGATGTCTTGTACCTTCTTTTAATGCTGCTACTATCATTACCACCCGTCACTCTACATCCCATAAATGCAGTCACCTTATAGCCTAAATGGCTGCTAGAAGAAATCTTAGCATTCCTATCCGAGAAGGCCTAATTATGGGGGAGATGAATATAACGAAGATGATACAGTTTACCTCCCTGTCCCATGTTTATATTTGACAAGGAAAATAAGAAAGTGACAGAACTTCATCCTTGAGATTCCTATAACTTTGTATGACTAGGCTGTGTACTTCCTGCCCATGGATTTAAGAAAAGACTGAACTGCATAATTGCATCGTTCCCTTCGGGAGAGTGGATTAAAAATAAAGAAAAGGAATGACATAACGAGATTTTATGAATGCACATCTGACATAGCATTCTCCTCTGTGGTAGTCTACTCACGAGTTAAATTTCTTATAAATGTATGTCTATAACCCTGTTAAAGGCAGAATGATACATGTTATTCTTTTTATTCCTGATGATGCAGGGGAATCTTCAATTCCATGTAGCTCCTGCGGTGCACCTTGTGTTCTGCGCACTGCTAATACAGCAAATAATAGAGGGAGGAAGTTCTATTCATGTCGATTGCAGGAATGCAACTTCTTTGTGTACGTAGAACTAAGATTTTCTCAGCCCTTTTTTGTTTGGTTGAATAAATTTGTAGCATGAACACCATTTGCATTTGCCACAAGCCTTTTAGAGCATATTTGAGGTGTAGTATTAGACAATACTAAATAGTATAATAAACAAGATTTTAGTTTCTTTTGTTGTTTTAGTACCACTGTTTAGTCACGTTCAATCCTTCTTGACAAACATGTCATTAGTATGCTAGTTCTTGAGGTTCGTTCACATCCATAATTTTGTTAATCATTTTGTCTGCAATACAGTTGGGAAGATAACATAAATGAAGGAGGCAGAGTTGCACGTGGAAACATAAGTAGAACAGCATCAAACCCTAGCAGGAGTGGCGGCGGTGGCAGGGGTGGCCAGAGTGGAAGACAAGCAAACGATGTAGCATTTGTGTCTGCAACAGGTGAACCCATATCCGGCAGGTGTTTCGTTTGTGGCGATCCATCGCACTTTGCAAATGTTTGTCCAAATCGTGGTAGGTAATCCTTGAAACACCCCTCGATTTCAGATGGGTCAAAGTAAGTTCATACAAAGAGATGCTGAATGTAATGTTTACGTTTACTAAGTTCTGTTTTGAAAAATAGAAAATTGATACGTTATGTATTCTTAGTCTGTTTTTGGTTGTACAGAGAAACTTGTGTCCATTAGTACATGAATTCTTAACAAGTCTGTCTGCAATACAAAGTTCAACATTACTTATTTGACCCCAAAGGGATGTCCATAATTACAAGTGAGGTTTAAATTAGTTGATTTATTTAAACCCAATGGAATATACAATTAAAAACAAGTCAATTTTTAATTGTTTCTAGATGGTTAATTAATCACTTCAATTTATATTATGTTGAGTTTCCACAATTTGTAATATGAAAGCAATAAAGAACACCCAATTGATCACGAAGAAATTTCAATTGGGTAAAAACTTCGAGCACTTTGCCAATTAGTAATTCACTATATATCGAAGCAAACTTACAGTATGGTTCAGGCCTACCTATTCCGTAGAATTTTTGACATCAATTCCTGCAGTCTCCTTTGATCCTATTGGAGCTGTGCTCCTTCAAAATAATTTTTGACTCTTGGTTTATACTTTAGTTCTTTTGGATTGTGCTTTTGCAATGGCTCCCGATCTCTCGAATCTATTTATCTTTAGTGGATTAAATGAAGAACTACTCGTTCTTTAGGATAGTGTTTGATCAAATGATTCTTGTGTGTTTTGATCAGTGGTTTAATGTGAACCAATATGATTTGATCAACAAATCAAAGTTTGAATGAATTTATGACTCAAATAATATGGTAGTTGAATTTTGGAATCAATGGTTGTGTTTTGGATTTTCAAAGAATGACCTCTATGAAAAGATATGATTCAACACACTTTGGACGTCTCATAAGGTGTATATTTATAATGAGCAGTGTTTTGGATGAAAATGAACTCAAAATCAGATTGAAAATTGAATATTATTAGTTCTTGAATTACTACGTTGCTCAAGCGCTAGGCCAGCGACAGCTGTGCAGTCGTCAGTATTTTCATCATAACTTTCTCTCCCAATATCTAATTGAGGTGATTTAGAATGTGTTGGAAAGCGAAATCAAATAGCTACAATTCTTCTAGAGTAGCCTTGTCCAAATTTCAATGTATTCTATGTGAAAATGCATTGCAAGTTGCGACTTAAAATTTGGAGCATAATTTGTGCGGCTCTTAGACACTCTTTAGAATTCTAATTACATTCTCTTGATCATATGTGATCTTATTGGACATCTTTGACATATTGGATTCCTTCAAGGCATATACTTTTAATTCTTAACTATTTTGATTTTGATTACAACTCAATAAACTCCTAATACAATTCAACTAGTACTCAATTTTAACTTAGGAAATTGTCGATTACAAATTTGGAAATTACTAATTATAATTTGGACTTAACATCAAGTGTAGAGCATAATGATATTAAACCATTACTTTTCCAGCAAGCATAAATGCCTTATGGACAACAGTTCTGACTAGTTTAGCACCTCCCCAAGCAGTCTCCAACTCTTTAACAACCCCTTTAGGCAACAAATCCACACCTTGTTCCTTTGTAGTAACAACTGCAGACCATGATCTCAGAAATCCCAAATACCCCTCAAATGAAACTTCCTTTGGTATATCAAGAAGAAGTGCATTCCCCTCAGAATCATCGAACACATGCTGTATCTTCGAATTCCAGTAAGGAAGTGTTGTTTGAAACCAACGTAGACCGGCTGCATCAGAGATTGGACTAACCTGGATATCTTTATAGCCGCAGAGAGCGAGTACATCTCCTGGCTTTCTGAGAAGGCGAGTGACAACAGAGTAGAACCTTGGAAGGTCAAACCAATGCACTGCTTGTGCAACAGTTATCAAATCTACATTACCTTCACCACCTCTTAAGGTCACGGAGAGTGGCGTGTGGACGTAGCTAACTTTGGGATG
>CAIGRP010045049.1:0-11932 GCA_903798385.1 Fraxinus cuspidata
GATATATATGTGTGTGTCTATATATATATATATATATATATATATATATATATATATATATATGAAGAAGAAGAAGTTATTTTTCAAGCCAAACTTTCAATCCTTCATGAAATTTGATATTCACTAATTTGAACTCTTAAAACCCCAAACTCCTTAGACTTCTTTTATTCTACCAAACCCAAATAACATGGAATTTGAATCACGCTACAACAATTCACGTCCATGTATGCTAATTAACATTCAGTTTTATTTAATTGAAAATCAAATAAATAATTTAACATTAATTGTCATGTATATATTCTCTATTATTAATTCTAAATTAATTAACATTCATTCATATTCAAATATTACTTGTACATAACTTATAAAGTATTTTCATAATAACGTGCAACACACGTTCAACGTTGATTAATTTATTAAAATATAACATTTGACTTTTCAAAATTCTTGTCAAACAGACATTTAAAATCTGTAGAGTTAGTTTTTCTTCAAGTGTTTATAAGAGTAGATGATTCATTAAGTCGAGGCACTATAAGTTAGGTCGGGACCAAAAGTTTTCCATTTATGATCAGTACTTATTGTTGATAAGAAGAAATATTTCATTAAGTCGAAAATGTAAGCAGGGGCGAACCTGCACCTGGCGAGCCCCCGTGGCTGCCCATGCTGGATCCGTCAGGAACTTTTTTTTTTTACAATAAATATATTTGTTAGCCTATAAATAACTGTTATTTCATTTCATTTTTAAACGTCTCATTTAGTAGAGTTGGTTAGAGCTTGCAATTTTTATAAGATGTCTCTGGTTCGATTCCCTAGCTTGCAATTCATTTATTTTTAGTTATCCATTTTTTACCATTTACAATTTTTACCGAAATTAATGGTAATATGGAAGTGGAAGTCGAACTCGTGACCATCTTTAAAGACTATTGAAATCCTTACCATTAGGGCATTTGCTCAGTTTGATATTATTGTTAACATAGTATATATTAAGTTTTAATAGTTTTAATGCAATTGTAAAAATTAAAAACTCGAGCTCTTCCTTTAAATTATAATTTGATCATAATGCCATTTGGTGAATATTTTTAGCTTGTATAAAAAAATTATATATGTTCCATTTGAACAAAATAATTTTTATATTTAAATTTTAAGCTTGATTCCCATTTTTTTCAAAATAATTTTTTCTTTTTTATTTTCAATCACACAATCTTCAATAAAATAATATTACACATAAATTCAAAACTTTTTCTTATTTTTAAACACACGCTCTCCAGCAAATCACTATTCTAAAATGCATTTTTTTTACAAAAATGGGCATCAAATGAGTTCTTAATATTTTATTGCTAACAACGATCGACGACCGTCGACCGTTCGTGTTGACTTAAAATCCTGAATCCGTCATTGACTATAAGGTGGGAAAATATTACTTTTCTCCATGTACGGAAAAATGTTGTAGGATATTAGTAATAGTGATCATAGGAAAGAAGATTCATTGAATGAAAACTGTACGTAGCCAATAAAGTGGACCCACATAAAATAATTATTACAAAAGTAAGATTGAGGGTGCAACAACATTCTTATCTACAAAAAGTATACAATTGATCTTTAGTAGATATTAAAATCAAATTTTAAGCAAATTTTGATAAAAGTTAATGAAATGTGTGGTTGAAATGTTGTGTGTCCTATAATATATGTAATTAAAATTTATTATTGACTTTAATTTTACTAAAATTCAGATTATAATTTTTATCAAATAGGGGCACTATGTACAAAACGTTTTTTAGAGTCAAATTATTTTCTCAAGGGTCATGATATTGTCACCACAATGCCTACTATCAAGTTGGCTTGTCACGTCTTGATGTTGAGAAAATAACATGAACGAAGAACTAGCTCATAGACAAATTATTTCTTTGAATATCTACGTGTTTAAAAAAACTTAAGAAACATTAATACGCGAGTAAATAGTCGAATAATTGATTTTAATCATCAGATCGTTGATACCTAATATAAATAATAGTTTAGATCAAAATAATTGAAAATCTTTAATTTTCTGCAGTATTGTTAAGAAAACAACCAAACTCTCAAGGAGAGTTAAAACTAAAATGCAAGCATATTTAACTAATAACAACAATTAAAGTGAATTCAAGTGATTAAAGTTGATTTGATTATTGAAGTTAAATCGATCGTTACTAAATTCTGATTGACCAAACTCACTTATAAATGAACAAATTTCGACGATTTAAATTTTAATTTTACGTCCCTTGTTATCTTACCCTGAATAAGAATACTAATAATAAAGTTCTATATTATTTGCTTGGTTAAGATTTACTATTTTGCAAGGAAAAAAATACTTAAAATTGTCAATGTTAGAAAAATCTGGGTCAAGTTGAATTTTTCTTATAAGGTGGTCATGACAATCAAATACCAGGTAACTCAACTATTCCACATTTTGTTTGTATTAGACCAAATGCTTTGCAACTACCACTTAGACTATATATTCATGTAAAATATTAAGTGTACAATTTGTACAAACTGATAAAATGATAAACAAAATATGAGAAAGAATACAAAAAGGAATATGAGAAATTGTACAATTGTTTTGTCTATTAATTATAATGAGAAACGCCATATTTATAGATTCAACGTACTAACATAAAAAGAAAGATCATACAGTGTTATCAAATTGAGCATATGATAATATTATGAATTTTTGAGAATATGGAAAATATATATTTAACATTCTCTCAAACTCAAAATGTGTCATCAAAAATATATTGCTATTGCCTTTTGTATGAAACGCAAATTTGTGTATTGTCTTTGTATAAATACAAAGTTTATTGTGATTTAAAATTTGTCAACCTTTCCTTTGAGTTGATAGATTTCCATCAGAAAAAAAGTTGACTTTTTTCAATGGACCGGTTGGGTCGTGGGCTGTCCTCGGGTTTAACATTTTTGCAGGCCGGTCTTGGCCCGACACGAAAACCATCACGGTCCGGTCCTTTAACGTACATGGGCCATGCCGGTTCCATCTCTTGGCAGGCTGGTTCAAACCGGCCCGCCCATTTTGACATCACTATGTCTACTATTAGACTAAAGAAAATTTATAACCAGGTTAACAAGTAGAAAAGATTTAAGGCTATGTTTGATTCACCATTTTTTCCATGGAAAATGAAAAAGAAATTTCAACTTTCACTTTTTGCATGTTTGATACCTTTTTTTTATAGGCAATTTGTTTTCTTGGTTTTGGCTCTCACGTGCCACTTTTCTTGATTTATGATTTTTGGTGGGAATTGGTTTTTCAATTTTTTTTTATTTTGTTATTATTTTGTCAATTGGAAAAAAATTCTATCAAACAATGGTAAAAAAAAAAAAAAATTCCATTTAATTGACAATTTTCATGCAAAACAAAGTCAAACGAATGATATTTGGTATGATAAATTTTTTTTATTATTTTGGCAATTGGAACAAATTCTAGACCCAATGGTAGAAAATATTATAACTTTCATGGACAATTTTCATAAAAAATAAAATCAAACGGATACCAAACTTTCAATATTTTCCAAGTGAAAAATTATATCAATCAAACACAATTAATTACAATTTCTAGACAATTCAGTTCCCTGAAATTCATTTTCTTTCCACCTATTTTTCACTTTTACAATCAAACGGACCCTAACTTGTAAAAAAAAGAAAATTTACCTAGAAAATTAAATTGGACTAAGAGGATTGGGCTAAAACCTAGCACAGTCCCCCTAAATCCGTCTCGGGTTACCTTTTTACCTTTTTTTGTATTTTTTTAAATAATAATTTAGGATTCAATTTTATTTTTTGAATTGTTCCATTGTAATTGTGGGGTGTCATTAGTAGTTTAAATTTTCTTAAATTTATTTACGATATAATGGTACATGAGTCAAGAGATGGTTCTTTATTTTTGAGTGGAAATGTTCAAGTTTACATTGTATTTAAGCCGAAGCTGATGAATAAGAGGTGCAATGAATTATTTTTGCAAACTATTTTTGAATTATTGATTCGAAAACTAAGGGGTTGTTCTCTTTGTATTTCAGTTTTGAGTTTTGAATTCATTTTGAGTTTTGTGTTTTGAGTGTCCATTTTGAGATTGTTGAAAATGTATTCTTTTTGACATTTTTAAAAATTATTTTGAAAACACCAAAAACGCGTTTTGAAAATTTTGACTTGATTATAACTGAAAACACTTAAAATGACAAATTTGTCGTTTTGTGTTTCCTTTATAAATTTTTAACTTGTTTTCAAAAAACGCGTTTTGAAAACAGAAAACGGCTTGAAAATGGTAAAGAGAACAGACCTTAATATTTTGGGATGATCAAATTTCCTCGGATTAAACTACATATTTCACTATTTTTTCCTATTCATTTCATTCTTAGTTACACAGTTTGTGTTCGTAATAGTCTGTATGATCGTCTTCAATGCAGAAAAGACAAACAAAACAAAGTACTCCCTCTGAACAATGAAGTGCAAACAAAAAGACTCGCACAAGGCAATATGCATGCATTTATTTTGCATTTAAGCAATATTTGATTTAATCCTACAGACTTCAACATCCATTTGAGGATGATTCCTTAACAAAAAGAGCTTCTGAAGGGGCATAAAGATCGCACTCCTTCGGAGGTTCGCTTTTGCTCCTTCCATTAGCTCGTTTACTCGTTTGAGGGACATCTCTTTCACCATCCCCATCGCATTGGCTTTTCTTCTTTTCCTTGGGAGTGTCAGGCAGACTTCTTGGAACTTCATAAAGGATTACACTGCCACCTCCACTCTGTAGAATCGCCTCTTCTCGACCCCCTTCTTGTGTTATAAGGATCTCAAGTGTTTCGACAATTTGACTCATGAGGGGTCTCCCTTTCGGATTTTGGCTGAGACATTGATATGCTAGATTGGCCACCTTCATGAGAATTTTAGTCAAGTATTGCCCTTCAATTCTAGGATCCAGAATTCTCAAAAGCTTCTTGCTGTGGTTCAGGAGTGGACGGGCCCACTCGACAAGGTTATGCTCTCGACTAGGCTTGCTCTTATCCACTGCTCGCCTTCCAATAAGCATTTCAAGTAAAACAACTCCAAAACTATAAACATCACTTCGAGAAGTTAAATGTCCTGGACAATTGAATAAAGAAGATCAATCAATAAACCACCATTGTATACCAGTCACGAGGATCATCACACAACTAAATTCCAGCATCAAGTAAAACAAGCCACGTTCCTCAGTGAAGTTAAGAGTTAAGCTGCCTAGTGTTAAGAAAATATTGGGGTCGTCACAAACATGTTTTGTTAAGGTGGATTATTCAGCATTTGACGGTAATAGGGAAGCATTAGCAGTTTGCTATCATAAGACTCACCTGTCATGACATACTCTGGAGCAGCATAACCATAAGTTCCCATAACTCGAGTTGACACGTGAGTTTGATCTCCAGTGGGACCAATTCTTGCCAGTCCAAAATCGGAAAGTTTTGCATTGAAATCCTGCATGTTTTTGTAACACTTTAGCAATAGAAAGATTCATGTAGACATTAAGGTAAGAATTATATGCATTTATGTACAGAACCACATAATGATAGTCCATGTTTATCCTAATAATTTATATCAACAGAAAGACAGCTCTGAGAATCAGATAGAGAATAGGACCAATTACAGAAATTTTTGAAACAGTTTTTGATTATAATATTTTTGGGGGCGATAAATTGTCTTATGAAATGAATTTGACGAACAGAAGATTCATGAAGGGATAAAAAAGAACTGCTGGATACCTACATAACCAGAATGGAAACTCACCGAATCTAGCAAAATGTTTGAAGTCTTAAAATCCCGATATATAATAGGCCTTTCCACATCATGAAGAAAAGCAAGCCCTCTTGCAGCATCCAGAGCAATCTTCATTCTTCTATGCCATGTTAAAGTGACACGCACTCCTAAGAGTGCAATAAAATTAAAATAGTTGTAAAGATGTAGTTCCAATGGGATCACAGAAACTAGTGTAATGGTCAAATTGGATTCAGTAGAAGAATAGAATATCAAGCATAAATGATCAATATAACTTGGAAAATTCTCAATAAGATAGAACTGCCTGTATAACAACAAAGTTCCACACAGATGGTTATTTATGTTATCAGACTTCCACGGAAGAGATGCAAATAAAAAGCTTTCGAAATTATCCCAAAATCCAGAATGAAAATTTATGCTATCAGACTTCCATGGAAGAGAAGCAAATAAAAGGCTTTCGAAATTCTCGCATGATCCAGAATGAATTTTTCATTCTGAATGAATGGAATCTAAACTAAAACTATCCATTAAAAATAATAATTACAAGATTTTAGGAATATGTTAAATAAAAGGATTCTGGAGTAATTTCACGCATAATAATTCTCTATTGTTTAAAAACTTTGTACTCACTGGAAAAGAGGTGTTTGTCCAAGCTCCCAGACTCCATATATTCGTAGACCAACAGCCTATGGTCACCTTCGCAGCAATACCCAATCAGTTTCACCAGATTCGGGTGGCGAAACTGTCCTAAGTAATTGACTTCTGCCTGCAAGTAAAAATTAAATGGTTAGCAACTGACTTTTCTTTATGAGCAAGTGCACTTTTATTAGGGCTGGTAACAAATGAAATATTAGAAATGATTATAGTAATGTCCAATGTAATGCAAACCTTTTAGGGCTTGGAAATTTTTGTTCAGTTTATGTACTATCTGACTATCAACAGTTCTTCACAGAGAAGAAAAATAGGATAGAGAAGACTCTTCATCAAACTTGGCAAATAATTTCCTCAGATTCGACAAAATACACCATTTCGAGAATATATTCTGCACATCTTCATGCATATCCCTCAAGAATCTAGTAGGAATGTTATTTGATAAATAAGTGGAGGAGAAGCAAGGGAAGAGACCTCAATCGTTTTTTAGGAAATAAGGAAACAAAGAGGAAAAAGAAGAAAGGGAGATTGATATAACCCTCCTTGTCTCACATTGACACACACCGTCGACTTTATCAGAAAAGATCCCTTTTTTAGGCCAACAAGTGGATAGGGAGATCTCGAAACTACTGGAGAAGGAGAAATATTAGACAACTCGTACCTCTATGAAGGAGATGGAAGAAGAATTGAATAGTACAGAAAGTCAGAGACCAAAGCATACCAAAAGTAAATAGTAAGACTTAATTCTTCCTTCTTCCCCTCACCCTTCCACCTAACAACCTAAGAGGAGAGAGGTAACTTTTGTTAAGTTCACAGTTATCCCACTTCATTTCAGCTGACAAACAACTCTTTCTTTGTCATTCACAGGTTGTAATGAATGTAAAAGATAGCAAGTCTAATTCTAGACATGAGCATAATAAAATACCATAACATTCAACAGATTGTTCAATTAAGATAGGAGGTCCAAGCAAATTACCAGCCATTCTCGATCGCCTTGTAGACCTTCGGGATCAAGCACTTTAATGGCAACTTGAATTGTCTTGTATTCAGGCCATACATTCTCATCTATAACTCCTTTATAAACAATACCAAATCCACCATCACCAAGAACCTGATCCGGTCGGAAGTTCTTGGTAGCTGATTTCATCTCCTCATATGTAAAGATATCAAGATCACTATTACCAGAATTTTGGCGTAGATCCTGCACATTTTTGGAAATTGTTACAACAGGGTTTATAGTTTTTCGTTTCTCTTGAGTATCTAGCTCGGTCAAAAGGAGATAGTCTGCTTTGGAGGGAGATAGAGCAGCTCCATGCACCGCTGCAAATATTCACGGAAAAGATTATCACTGAAGTTATTTAGGTAAACTAGCTCCGTACAAACCTATGCCAAACCATGATCTAAATTAATTTTATAACAGAAGGCACAATCTAATTGAACATTGCAAATGAAAATGGTGCAATCTAATTGTTTCTGGCTAATAAGCAAAAAGATTACTCCTCTTTCTTCACTCTCTATGTGTGTTTATGTACGAGTACAAATCACTTTGTAACCAAATATGAAGTCAACTATAGATCAAATTAAGATTCAATGAAAGTCAACAGCTCTTTTCATTAGTGCGTTAATTTCCTAATGACTAACAATGCTATTAATTACGTCTATAATTTCATATTTAAAATTCTTTGCCTTGACGAATACACACAATGTCATTGACTTTTTTGTCAGAATCTAGTAACTCAAAAAACTTAATCCATGATCACATGTTACTCTCAAACCCCAACTGAAAAAATTACCCAAATGAACATTCTCTTTTTTGCACAATGAAGAAACAAGAACGTAAACATTAACTTTGTGGGTACTTGTTAATGTATAAGAAATCTACCTGATCTGCTACTACAAGATTTGTTCTTTGGTTGCTGATTGTCTTCTTCTTCAACACTGACACAAGAACCCATTTTTCTCCACTTCACCAAGTTCAAACTTCAGCTCTAATTTCTGCAATGGGTTGATCACTTCATTGCATTCATCAATCAAGCCTTTCTATACACCTTGTTATCTTGAAATCCCAAAAGAGTTGCCGGAAAACAGTATGGTTTCACCGGAATTTGATATCTTCGCCAGGATATTCACACAAAGTATGAATGGAATACAATTATAGTATCAAGAAAAGAGTGGGAGAGTGTGATTGAGAAGGGGAATGGGTGCTCTAAAATTCTAATATTCTGATAGCAATGTGTTTATTTTCCCTTCTTAAATATGGGTTATTTGTCAAATAATTTGGTTGTCAAGAAAATTCCAAAAGCAGACAGAGATTGACTTGGCTTGGCTCTCTAGCATAAGTAAACCATTCAATTTACCATAATGCCCCTGCTGTTTCATCATATTATAAAGAATTTTTGTCCAACTTCCTTAAATAAGTGTGTTTTAGCACTTTGAAAGTGCTTAAAAGATCATTACAAGCACTCCAAACATGTAGTAAGTTTATAAGTCATTCAAAATTAATTACAAAATAATAATAAATGCATGTTTTGTTCTTTTAGAAAGAACTTTTTTTCTTACTCATAAGTAAAAGATTACTTATTTTCGTTTTGTAATAGCACAACGAAGAAAGAGAGAAAAATGTCATTTAACTAAGATAAGTGCAACATACTAGATTGTAGTGGAAGAGTGAAAATTATAAATTCAAAGGAAAAAGAAAGAAAACTTCAATGGTACCTCAAGATCAAACAATGAAAATTAAAAGTCGACACATGAACGATAGTACTCAAAGTTTTAATTTTGAACCATTTAACTTCAATTGTGTTTGTTCTCACGGTGAATTATATTAAACTATAGAAATTGTTCTTCGGAGCAGGACAAGATTGTCCATTTAACAAATGTGGAGGAAGAACTTTATATTTTGTTCTCTCTCTTCAAAGTGGGCAACATAAAATTTTCTACCATGAACAGGACTGCTTAAACTTTTAGGGTGCAAAAAGAAAATTTGTTTGAATTACAGCTTTTTTATATGAATTGGGCCATCGTGATATAATGGGCATGTTTGGGCAGGATTAAAATCTGATTTTAATTTAAATCAAAGTCAAACAATCAATATTAACTACATCTTTCATGAGTCTCATATCTTTTCAACCACACATTTCAAAAACTTCTATCACAATCTATTGAAAATCTAATTTTAATCTCCATCAAACACCATCGTACATGAGTCTCATATCTTTTCAACCACACATTTCAAAAACTTCTATCACAATCTATTGAAACTCTAATTTTAATCTCCAGCAAACACCATCGTTATTCCAAAAGAAACAAGGGTAAAATTGGAATCCAATTTGTCTTTCGTGAATGCATTAATTTGTTTTCTTTACCCTCTTTACCTATCTTTGTCAGCCGCTGACTAGACAGCACATTTACGCGGTCGACACCAATAAAAACGCGGTTCCATGGACCAATACAAAGCTCCACATCATAGGATACTGAAGTTACAAACTCAATATTTTGACCCAATAATTGTTCTTTTTATGTATTATATTATGACTGCTAATCATTATTTTCACGATAAAGCTCTTGACTCTGTAGCCACCGACTCTTTCTTTTAATGTTTGGTTTAGACCAACAAAAAAAAAAAAAAAAAACATAATTGAGTAGTAAATATTTATTTAAAAACTCCAGAATTTATCATATATGTATTTTTGATATTTTAAAATGTTTTGGGCTTTAAAAGAAGTTGTGAAATTTTTTATATATTGACACACGATAGACAAGATAAGCTGCGTCCAGATGTGCAGTCGCGTCGAGAGTCAAGTTGTCTTGTTGATACGACGTAGCACAATAAGCTCATCCCAATGTGGGCATGAGATCACCCGTGTATCATATATATGGCCAGATTTTATTTTAATATTAGTCGAGTTAGAAAAATTTTATGTCATGAAAGATGTATGATACACTAAATACTTTATGTGGCATTGGTACGTGAAATTATATTATAATAAAATAATTTTGTAAAATAAGAGATAAATTTGATCGACGATAGAACAATTATAAAATTTTAAATTTTGTGCAAACCAGTTAATCATAAAACAAAATCTGATAAAAAAAAAACAAATTAAATTTATTTTCAGAATATCCAGTATAAGTAATTGGAAAAAAAAAATAGAAACTTGGACTACATAAAAAATTAGTAATGTATCAATAATACTCCATAGATTACTACACCAAAAAGAGGGAAAAAAAAAAGGTAAAAATCAATGTGCTCCTGTTTGGCTTTACTAAATATCATAAATTTAGTAAATTTTGATAAAGTTGATGAGATTTTGAGGTTGAAAAATTATAAAGATCGTGGATCCCGAGAAATGTATGATTGAAAATGAATTTAATAAAAGTGAGTTAAAAAATGGGGATCATGAACATTTCTCTACGTTTCTTTTAATAAATTTTTACATATATACTTAATGCTAAATTATAAAATTTAACTACCTGCGTTCTGCATACTCAATTATCGACTATATTTCTACTCCTAAATTCAAAGAGAAAGGTTTAAAATCGAGAGCTTTATTATGGAAGCAATCAAACTCTAGGTCCTGTTTGACCTCCATATTTTTATTTTTTTTTTAACTCATTTTCAACAAATCGGTCTTTGGGTAAATATAATTCTGCTCATGGATTCATAAATTTTTCTTATTTTTTAAAAACGTATTTTTCAAAAAAATAAAATAAAATATTTTTTTCTCTATATCTATTCTAAAAATTCCTTTACCAAATAGGGGAATATTAAAAAACTAAAAACCAATTGACAATCATTTGTAAATTTAAAATTGCAATTGAAAAACAAAATACCTAATTGGCTCAAACTGTAATTTCGATAAAAGAGACGCAAATTCATATAGGTAATTATATTACCATCACAAATTTTACTTGTTATACCACATTATAATCACGTCTTAATTAAAAAATGTTTTTAATAAGTATACGACAACAAATTTAGAATTATAGTCCTAACTCGATAAAAATTAAAAAGAGAAAAAAAAAAAAAAACAATATTGTGGCATACTCCCCACCCAAAATTACTCCTTTATTTTCCTCATCTTTCTCGTCCCATCCTTCCTCACCAACTCCTCCACCCACAGGCTTATTTCTTAACACAATCGAGTGCTAATGCTCCATAGCTTATTAGTTTCTTTAAACATTCACGATTACCCCATTCAAATTTTGGTAGATTTTTCTGGGAAATGAAGTCTAATTTGCAGTGCAGATCACTTTTTCTTCTTCCAATGGGCTCTCATTGAAATCTTCAGAATGGCTACCGTCATATTCTACTATTTTCCTTATATTGCACACTCAGGCCCTGCTTGATTTGGCCAGTTTTCCATGGAAAATGTTTTCCATTTTTCAATTTTTGCAGTGTTTGATAGGTAACATTTTCCCGAAAATATGTTTTCCAACTTTTCAAATTTTCCACATTTGGAGGAAAATAAATTCTTGATGTTTTGGTTGGTAC
>CAIGRP010045051.1:0-14332 GCA_903798385.1 Fraxinus cuspidata
AACATAAAGATCCAAAATTTCAAAAATTTTCAAGGTGGAAAATTATATCAATCAAACACACTAATTAACAATTCCCTGTAAAACAAGTTCTAGGCAATTACTTTCCCTAGAATTCATTTTCTTTCCACCCATTTTCCACACTTCCAATCAAACGGACCCTTAAGGTATTTCGTAAATGGAATCATTTGAGTCCTTGTGATTCTTGAAACAAAATTCAATTGATTCTACCCGTAATACTCTTTATATACATTTAATGAATATTTTCATACAACTCATTTTGATATATATACCTAACCTGCTACTACTCGACAATATTAGTACAAAGGAAAAAAAAATCTAGGTAATAAATCTTCAAGAAGCTAAGAAATTCAACTATACAACCCAAAATAGAGGAGACTATAACGAGAAGAGGAAAATATTAAAATATAAAAAATTAAATTATAGTTTGAGAAGAAATGTTTTTTCTTAATAAATCTTATTCGATCCATCAATGAGGCATGTTATAGCCTATAATTTAAGTATGAACAATATTTAAATTCTTGTACTTTCAAAACGAACTGACATAAAAAATAATTAGATACGTAATTATATGATATCAAGAAATTGCAGTTAGCTTATTGAACTCGCTCTATTTGAGTAAAAAATGAAAAAAAAAATATATATATATATATTTTTTAAAAGAGAACTAAGAATCGAGATAATAAAAAAGGTACACCACAATCCAAGCTATGAATATATTATGTTCAATTACAACGAGATACTAATTTTTTTAAAAAAATTGCCTAAGTTTATAAACAATGCAAGAAATTAAAAAGCTCGAATTGCAAAGAATGAATGCTTTGATTCATCAACTTACATCATAACCCTAGCTTGAACTTTTTGATTTATAGAAGCCCAAATTTTAAAGATTAACGTATACAAAATTTGAAATGCAACAGTCTGATGTGAGGCGATAGGCATATACGTAGAAGCCGCTTATAATTTCTTAAGGTTAGAGCCCAAAGTTTTTGACAAATTATTACCTAAATTAGAGTTTTAGGTTTTGTATTTGTTTTTTACCCAACCCATAATTGTAAAAAATAAAAAACCGAATTCATTCGAGTTCCCATAGTTTTGGTTCATGAACTAAGAATTGACCCGAATTCAGTCGATTCTCGATTATCGGTTTCGATTTCTATTCAAGAGGTTCGATTTCTGTTAAAATGTCCAAACTTAACAAAATTGGAAACAAGTGCATATTTCCACTATCTTCGACAAGAATTTTGTTAAAAAGGGTATTGATTGTGAAGGTTTATCAAAGCTTTTCTTACTAATATATATTTATAAATATGATTTGCAATATATTTTTACATGCAGAAAAAGAGATAACAACAATTTATAATAATTTGAAATACAACAATGTTATCTCTTTGTGACAACTATAGCTTAAGAATGTGGAAAGGAGTTTGTTCTTGCTGAAGCTTTTGAACTCGTCAAAACTCCTCTCAAGTTGGAGTGAATTAAAATATCAAGGACACCCAACTTGCATGGTAATTTCTGGAAGGCATCACCTCCAACTGGTTTGGGAAATAGTTCCATCAGTTGATCGCCGATCGTGGGTAGGAGGAAGGAGCATTGAAGCTGTAGCAACCAAAAATAAAATTTCATTTATGGTGCGTTTGATTGCAAATATAGAATTTGCATAGAAAGAAAATAAAATTTAGGGATTTTCAATTGCCTAGAACTTATTTATATGTAAATTATTAATTAAATGTATTTGATTGATTTAGTTTTCAACCTAGAAAATATTATAATTGTCCATTTTTTATTCGTGTGAAGATGAGAGAGAGTTGATAGATGGGTGAGAAAAAGAGAGAGTGAATTACCTAGAAAATAAAAACCACATCTCTCGAAAGAAAATGTTTTCTTTATTTTTGAGAAAAATATGATCACGTGACCAAAAGTTAGAAAATACTTTTCTTTAAAAAAAAATTGTCAATCAAACATTCCAAAAGTAGGAATTTGTGTGGAAAAATGATATTTTTCATGGAAAATAAAACCAATCAAACACTCTTATTTCATCTTGACATGTTTTGTTAATTTTGAGATATCGAGGGATTAATTTAAAAATAAGTTTTATGTCAATATTAGTTTTCGACCAAATAATCAGGTATTCATCTAGCAAGAAATTTCATATCGATATTGGACTTATTTCGAAGATCATATTAAATGGCAAATTTTGTACTCGAGAAAAAAATATTTTGCATAAGTTAGGCATAGGTTATAAAAGTTCAAATGGGGTCCTGTTTTAATTAAAGTTAAATGAAGCAATTAACTAGTTTTGGCTTATCCAATTTTCAGCCAATTAGTTTCTTATGATAGACTTAAAATTGTTTTGGGAACTATTTGACTTAATCCTAGATTCTAGTTCACGTGTAGATTTAAATAAAATTAAAATGCTATTATATATTAATTAAAGCTAATTTGTGTTGTTGGGTTGATAGGGATTAATAGGAGTCCTAATCCAATTGGGCATCAAATTCTGATTTGTGGGACTTCAGTTTCCATTTTTAATAGAAGTCTAGGTATACCACAGCTTCATATTCTCGCCATTTAACAAGAATTCATCACTAATATAATAGGCCAACTGTTTCTTTTGTGTTAGTCATTTTTAATATTCAATTGCGAAGGATTTTGGTTCAATATGGACACTTCCTCATCACCACGAGTTGAGGTAGGATCCTACGCAAAATTGTTATGTGAATTGAATTTTCAATTAAGGATGTCATTTGTTATGTTTGCTCATGAAGTATATGTATTAAGGCAATATGTAAGGATGCATGATTAAATGATTATTATGTTCATATGACATATGTAGCCTGCTTTATATTTATTCGAGATGCTTACTCGTTTTTAACTTTTCAGAGTAATCGGAGATCCTGCAGTGGCTCGGCATGAATGGGATATGTTATTTTCAGGAGATTTATTTCTTATGTTTTAGATTGTTTTTATGTTCAATAATTCTTGGGGTGTCCCAGAAATTTTAGTTTAAATTCATGTTTTGAGACGGAAAATTTTAATGTTAGAACACGTGTTTTAGTAAATTCCAGCATTCTGCCACTGTTTTTAAAATTATACTTTGGCCGGTATATTTAGAATTTTAGCATGTTTTTAATTGAAAAATGATCCCTTGTGAGTTATCTATCAAATGCAACTAAAAACAGATCAATCGGAGGCCCTTAAAATTTATTATAGCAATTTTAGTAAACTGTGGCAGTCAAATTTGGGAAAGACGGACCTGCCTGTTCGAAAAATAATTTTATCCTTCAAACGTTGTCATCAGGATCCCAAATTCTTATATGTTGTACTTATATGAGTTTTATACTTTCCTCTAAAATTTCATAAATTTTTAGCAAGGTTTGCTAGGTCAAATAATTTTTGCAAACTCATTGCGCACTTGTAGAAAACTGTTTCAGCTTTTTTCTTTTTAAACTCATTCCAAATTATTTTATTTCATATTTTTCTAACTTTATACGTTAAAATAAATGTTAAGATTATACAATTTTGATTAAATAAATTTTAATTTAAAAACTTTCTTTAATCTCGTATTTTAAAGATTAATGATAAAGAACTCATACTTGGTAATGCACCGGATTATTTGAATTCGAGGCGTTACAGTTTGGTATCAAAGCGCGATTTACCTTTTTGTAAACTTGCAAAAGATAAATCTGATTTCCAAAATTTTAAAAATCATGTGTCAAATAAATATTGTAGCTAACATCATGCCTGCCATTACTGCAATTCGCCAACTTTGAGGTAAAGAAAATTTTGAGAAATTTGTGTTATGCTATGAAATTTGAAATGTTTATGAGTGATCATATCTATTTAAATAATGAGAATTTATGTTTAAACAAGTCAAGTTTAAGAATGTGATTTAAATATTTTTGAATTTTGAGAATATGACTAAATTACGAATGTCTATTTTAGTCCTCATATAGAAACCCACCCATTTGGACCTTACATAATTAATTTGGCTCAGATGCCACGCACTAGAGAAGTTGTAGGAAGATTTGTTCATTGATGCCTCGTTGATATGAGATCATGAGAAAGTATGAAGAGTATTAGTGAAATCCAACGCATGATATGGGCCAACGCATTAAGGAGATGTTAGTAAAGTGCAGGGAGGTGTGGCAACTAGGCTATATGGTCACTAATGGTTGGGACACCTGCCTTCTTATTGATAACTTGCCAGAAGGATGGCGAATCAATTTACAATTAATTGTATGGAGTTGTTGTACCCACTTTACATCGAGAGCTTGACTATGCGGCCTTCTGCAAAAAAAAATTAGTGCAATGTGAGTAGGCCTAAGATGATGCACTTACAGATCCCGAGAGCGATAATGTACCTACTGAGATGTACATTCGCAATGATGTACCTCCATCTATTTCAGAAGATGAGTCGCAGCCTTCCAAAAAACCTGGGGTTCATGGAGGTTGGATTACTGACGGTGATGGCAAGGAGGATAGTGGCATGGATTTTTAGTAGATTTTATTAGGTTTAGATCGTGTTGATGTCGAGTATAATTATGTATGATTTTCAATTGGTTAGCATCAGACATTCTTTAATAGATTGTATTCCTCATAAAAAAATGTAGTTAATAATAAAATCTGTTATATCCTATATATGGTTTTGCATTTTATTGTGCAATGTGTGATTATTGTGACTTTCTTAAAGATTACAAGCCTATTCCATTTTTGTATGAAGGAAAATGGCACCAACATCACAGGCGAGAGAAATTAGGAAACTGCAACAAGTAGTGGAAAAAATGAGACGGGTTTTAATGGCACAAGCAACTCCATCAACACCAATGGCTCCGATAGGATAAGATGTTCTGACCATGCCACATATCGCAACACAAACTACTCCTATAGCACATACTGCTCCAGTACCAACCACTTTTCTAGCTATGACAATCATTGAAGAACTCCTCTGCTATCGCCATCGTAGCTTCAATGGAGGTAATGACCCTTTGGCAGCAGAGGAATGGCTCAACACAATTGAATGATGTGACAATATTTTCAAAGATTGATTTAAGGTCAGGCTACCATCAACTAAATACCAAGCCAAGTAATACACCTAAGACAACATTTTGGACTCATTATGGACATTACGAGTTTACAGTTATGCCATTTGGACTGAATAATACCCCGCACTATTTATGGATTTAATGAAGATGGTATTTAATCAGTACTTGGACAAGTTCGTTATTATGTTTATGGATGACATACTGGTGTATTCGAGAGATTCTCAGCAACATAAAAATCATTTGAGGACAATTTTGGGAATTTTACGTAAAGAAAAATTGTCGCTAAATTCAAGAAGTGTAAAATTTGGCTAGATCGAATAGGATTTTTGGGACAATTATGAAAACCAAGGGTATGTAGGTAGAGCAAGGTTAAAGCTGTTACAAATTGGCAAGGACTTGTTAATGTTGGAAACGTGAAGAGTTTTCTTAGTTACTGGATACTATTGGAGATTTCTAGAAGGCTTTTCTAAGATAGTGGGTCTCCTAACACAACTAACTCGAAAGGGTGTAAAGTTTGTATGGTCCGAAAAGTGTGAACAGGCCTTCCAAGAATTGGAAGATAGATTAGTATCTGTTATCTATAGTGATGCATCTAAGGTAGGTTTGGGTTATGTTTTGATCAACGTGGAAGGGTGACAACCTATGCATCGAGATAATTAAAGTAGTACGATAAAAATTATCTGACACATGATTTAAAACTTGCACCGGTATTTCAAGCTCTCAAGATTTAGCATCATTACTTGTTTATAAGCAAGTGTGAGGTTTACAGTGACCACAAGAGTCTCAAGTACTTCTTTACTCATAAAGAATTAAATATGAGATAACAATGATGGTTAAAGCTAGTAAAAGATTATGATTGCACATTCCTTTAATATCCAGGTAAAGCTAATGTAGTAGTGAATGTTTTGGTAGGAAGAATATGAGTCATTTATAGCACTATGTACACAACAGAACCAGTTAATCAATGACTTTGCAAATTTGAGAATAGTAGTGCTAACACTACCAGCTCGAGCATCAGGGAAGTTAACAAGTTTGGTTCTAAAATCAGCCTTTATGGACTGGATTATAGCAGCTCAAAAAGATTACCATTTCTTGGAAAAGATCAGGGTCGATGTTGGAACCGAGAAAATGAAGGGATTTGAGATAAGCAATGATAAGACACTTATGTTTAAAGGCCGACTATATGTACCTAAGGATGAATGACTAAGAAAGGAGATCATGATTGAGGCTCATTCCGCTCCTTATGATGCACATCTAGACCCACAAATATTTACAGAGACTCACATAATACCTTTTGGTTGAGGAATATGAAAGGAATAATAGCTTTGTTCATGTTGAAGTGTATAATTTGTCAGAGGTAAAAGCAGAGCATTAGATGCCATTAGGGCTATTAAATCCAATGGACATATCAGAATGGAAGTGGAAAAAGATTTCAATGGATTTTGTAGTTGGTTTTCCTTAGTCGACGAAAGGTTATGATGCCATCTAGGTCATTGTAGATCGACTTACAAAATCTGACCACTTTCTACCTGGTCGTTTGATTTTCAGTCTGGAACAATTTGCACAATTTTATGTTAGAGAAATTGTTCAACTTCATGGGGTACCAACGTTCATTGTATCGGATAGAGACCTAAGATTCACTTTAGAATTTTGGAGGAGTCTTCAAACAGTTATAGGAACTAAGTTGTCTTCCAGTATTGCATATCATCCTCAAACCGATGAACGGTTGGACAAATTATCTTAGTACTAGAAGATATGTTGAGAGCATGTATATTAGACTTGGGTGGTAAATGGAAGAACCCTTTTTTGTTGGTTGAGTTTGCATACAATAATAGTTTTCGAGCTATTACTAGCATGACACTATACGAGGTATTGTATGGCTGAAGATGTCATTCGCCAATATATCAGGATGAGATTGGTGAGAGGAGAATTTGGGTCCAGAACTTATTGATAAGACTGTGGGAGCTATTTAAAAGATCCGAATGAGGATTAAGATAGCTTAGGATCGCCAAAAGAGTTACGCAATTAAGAGAAGAAAAGAACTAGAATTTAAGGTTGGAGATGAAATATTTCTCATGGTTGCCCTGACAAAAGGGATATACAATTTGGAAAGAAATGGAAGTTGAAGCTGAGATTTACCGGCCCATATGAAATCCTCCAGAAGGTTGGAAACGTAGCATATCGTTTGGCACTGCAACTTGAGCTATCGGCAAAGCATGACGTATTTCATGTTTCTATGTTTAGAAAGTACATCCATGATCCAAGTCACGTGGTTAATGTTCATCCGTTGAACGAGTAGAGTGATATAACTTATAAAGAAACACTTGTAATGGTTTTAGGGAAGAAGGTACATATTTTGAGAAATCAAGAATGATAGCCCAAGAATGGCTAACCATGAGGGGGTGATTTGGTTATTTAAAACATTTTTGAAGAATTAATATAAATTCAATCAAGTAAAGACTAAATAGATAAATTCAAATAGTAAGCACAAATATAAAAACGATGAGTAAAGGGAGAGATAATGTAAACATATAAGGTATTTTTACTATGTTGATTGATTTATGGTGCAATTCAACCATTTACAACGCTTCTGGTAACTTACAAACAAGGAACATCGATCTTTATACAATGTTGAGTTTTACGGAACCTCAACATGACCTACTATTAAGTTTTAAAAGATCTCAATATGACCCACACTATTGAGTTTTACGGGGCCTCAATATAACTCACACCGTGACTTACAACAAGGAGTAACAATCCTTATACAATGTTGATATTTAAGGGACTTCAACAAGACTCACATTTTATCAAATTGATTCTACAATGAAATTCCTCTCTTGATAAATAATACAAACAAGTTAAGTACTAAGAGAGGCTAACACTTCAACGAACAATAATAAATTAAGTACTAAGAGAGAAATGAGAAACTTTGATGAATATGATGATTTCACAAGTTTGATTCAATCAATCAAAATTTTCAAT
Source organism: Fraxinus cuspidata (assembly GCA_903798385.1). Classification (NCBI taxonomy): domain Eukaryota; kingdom Viridiplantae; phylum Streptophyta; class Magnoliopsida; order Lamiales; family Oleaceae; genus Fraxinus; species Fraxinus cuspidata. The sequence goes on from CAIGRP010045051.1 coordinate 8,049, forward strand.
ATGAAGAAGTAGAAATTTTATGCAATGTAAGTGTAAAAATCTTCTTCAAAAATATATATCTCTTTTAAAATTGATATAAATACGTTAACTACAAAAAGAAATGAAAAAATTTGATAAGAAAAATGTTCAATAAGTTTGATTCAACAATTAAAGTTTTTGTTTTGAAGAAATGAATGAAATGAATGTAAAAATGTAAGTTATATAGCAGTCAAAATGCCCAAAGTTCTGACAAATCAGACGACCCATCTAGATGTCCGCTTCCTAAACCCAGATGACCCAACTAATTGTTGTGCATCAGAAATCAGAACGGTAAAAAAAATGACCGTTGGGCGAATCGGACATCCGCATTGACTTTGACTTTTTTTTTTTAAATGTAGGCTTTTGAAGGAGTAAGTAAAATTGTAAAAGTTGAGATATAAAATTGAAATACTTACGTTTTTAAAGATTTTTTTTATGCAAGGGTTTTTATAAAATAGTCTGTGCATAAAACGATTTTTGAGTTTTTATCATTTATTACTAAATATCAATGTATTATTGCCTTTTATATTTGAACTAAGAAGTCTAGTTTTTTTATCTTACTTCAAAATTTGCCACTTAAACTTCTCGTCTTGATCTTTTTTTTGATGTCGTCGGGATCCCAAATATTATTATATGTTGTACTAATATGAGTTTTATACTTTCCTCAAAAATTTCATGAATCTTCAGTAAGGTTTGCTAGGTCAAATAATTTTTGCAAACTCACTATGCACCCGTAAAAAACTGTTTCAGCTCTCGTCCCAAATTATTTTGTTTCGTATGTTCTAAGTTTATATGTTAGATTACACGTTTTGATTAAATAAATTTTAACTAAAAAACTTTCTTTATTCTCATATTTTGGAGATTATCGTTAAAGAATTCGTGCTTGGTAACACGCCAAATTATTAGAATTCGGGGCATTACAAAAGCCATTTTGTATCTTCTTTGAGCAAAATAATAATCAATTTTCAATGTGCTTAGTGCGATATATGGAAGACGCGATTAGTGGTAATATGAATTGTAGCTCGGCTATCACAAAGAATTGAAATTAGTTGGGAATGTTCAAAACCAAGATCTAAGAAGGCAGTCTAAGTAAAGAAGGATAATTTCAAGTCTAATAACCTTTGCTATAATTGTGGAAAGAAAGCTCATTGGAAGAAGAATGTAGGCCTTACCTCATAACTTGAGGGGGAAAAAAGCATTTTCAAAATTCTACTTTAGGTACATTTGTTATTGAGGTTGTAGAAGGGAAAAGTTGACCTGCGCGTAGAAAATAGAGCACATGTTACTGCATTAACTGTACGAACATATTTATTACCATTGCTTTCGAAATTAGTATTACAATTAAAGAATTGTTATTTTATTCCCACCATTAACAAAAATATTATTTTAATTTCATGTTTAGATACGAATGGTTTTACAATTAATATTATGAACAATTGTTCATTTTATCTTGATAAGATATTTTATTGTCGTAAATAAAAAAATGACATTTATATTCTAAATAAAGAGTTTTCTATTATGAGTATAAAAAATAGAAAGAATAAAAGTGATAACCTAAATGATACATATCTTTGACACTGCAGACTAGGTTATATTAATGAGAAACGCATTTTCAAATTATATAGAGATGAATATTTAAGATCAACTGATTTTGAATCATCTAACAAATGCAAATCATGCTTGATGGTAAGATAATGAAAAAATATTTTTCCTAGAAAAAGAAAAAGAGTTGTACAATCAATGAGCCTACTAATGTATGTGAACCTATGTCAATTACTGCTAGAGGGTATTTATCTTATTTCATCACTTTTAATAATGAGACTATTCTATATATGATTATGTAAATTTGATGAAACTCAAGTACAAAACTCTTGAAATATTCAAGGAATTTAAGCTAAATAAAAAAAATTAAGTAAATATAGTCTCACGCTAACATCTGATGGAGGTGGAGAATATCTGAAAGTTGAATTTCTAGATTATTTAAATGAGAATGAGACCAACTCATAGTGGACTCCGTCACATACACCACAACACAGTGATGTATCTGAAAAGGGAAATCACACACTATTGGAAATGATGCGATCTATGATAAGCCATGTAGAGCTCTCAAAATCGTTTTGGGATCATATACTAAATAATGTGTGATACACACTAAATCGTGTTCCATCTAAGTTGGGCAATAAAACTCTATACGAGTTATGAAAAGGTAGAATGACCAATTAGTCTCATATAAAAGTTTGAGATTGTGATTCTTATGTGAGCGCACCTAAAAAATAAATTAGAGCTTATATCTGATAAATACGTATTTGTGGTATACCCAAGAGAGACAATTGGATATCGATTTTAAAATCCCATTGAAAAGAGAGTGTGTCTCAAGACATATCGTCTTCTTAGATAAATAGTTCATTTTTAGGAGAGAAAAGTGGGAGGAAATTAGAACTTAAAGAGATTCAAGAATTCACAGATATAGTTGATCAAGTAGATGTACCTGAGTTCAATCCTAAACAAGCTAAGGGCCAAACTTATGATCAGGAAGTAATGACTCCCCGATGACTTACTGACTATGTATAAATCTAGTAAGATTATTTGACCTTCTAAAAAGTATGAATATACGATTACTAATTAAACATTACTAATCGATGATGATGAACCTACTAATTAGGCAGAAGCAAAGTCAATTGTTGACTCAAAGAGATGGGAAAATTCATGGATTTTAAGATGAACTTAATGTATGCATACAAGGTTTGGATATTGGTCGACCTACCTAAAGAGATGGAACTCATAGGCTGTAAAGAAGTTTACAATAAAAAGATCGACATGGATGTAAATATCCATACATATAAGGCAAGACTAGTAACAAAATGTTACAAACAAAGATAATGAGTTGACTTTGATAGAACATTTTCGTTTGTAGTTGTGCTTAATTTCATTTGAATTTTACTTGCTATAGCTACATATCATGACTATGAGATATGATAAATGAATGTTAAAACATCATTCCTTAATGTAAATTTACAAGAGGAAGTGTACTTGATACAATTCGAGGATTTTGAATCCAAGGATGTTAACAAGATATGCAAGCTTGACTAATTTATATACGGTTGAAGCAAGCCTCAAAAGGCTAAAATCTTCGCTTTTATGAGACAATCACAAAGTATGATTTTATCAAAAAACTGAAGAACCATTCGTATACAAAAAAATAAGTGGGAGCACTACTATATTCAAATTATTATATATAGATGGCATATTATTCATGGGAAACAACATCCCTATGCTTCATTTTGTGAAATTATGATTGTCAAAGAATTTTTTTTATGCAAGATATGGAAGATGCATTTTATTTTTTTAGAAATTAAGATCTATAGAAACAGATTTAGAAGATTTCTTGACTTATCTCAATCTAGGTATATAAATAAAATCTTAAAATTATTTAATATAAAAGAATCCAAGAGAGGACTATATTCCATGTTTTATGGGATTATCTCTTAAAGAACATGTATCCCAACACATATGATGAGAGAGATCGTGTAGATACGATTTCCTATATGTCAGCAATATGATCTATCATGTATGAGATGCTATGTATGAGATCAGATGTTTCATATGCTCTAAATGTTAAAGCAAGTTTCAAGAAAACCTTGGTGAGAAATACTAGATAGCTGATAAGAGCATCATTAAGTATTTAAGAAAAACTAAGGATGTGATCTTAATTTATACACAAAATGAACTGAGAGTTCAGGATTACATTGATGCTAGCTTCTAGTCAAACAAGGAATAAAATCAAATCTCAATCGTAATATTTGTTTACTCTTAATAATAGAGTGGTTAGTTAAAAAAGTTCCAAATATTAAACAATTTTTTATTCAAAAACAGAAGCAGGGTACATTATTGCTTAGGAAACAACAAAGGAAGCAATCTCGATCATGAAGTTTATTAATGAGCTTGGAATTGTTTCTACCATTGTTGATCATATACTTCTGTATAGTGATAACAATGGAGCCTTGGCATAAGCGATGAAATCAATATCTCATCAACGGTCCAAATATGTGTTAAGATGATATCATCTTATTAAAATGATCATTCAAAGAAATGATGTGAAGATATCACATATGATAATATTGCATATCCACTAACAAATTCGTTGTCGCAACATAAAGGTGATCATCATGTAGACTCTTATAGTATTAGATACATGAGTGATTGTATCTAGTTCAAGTAGGAGTTTGCAAGTGTGATGCCCTAAGTACAATCGGTTTTAGGATGTAAACACTTTTAATATGATTGATGTGTTTTATTTAGGCTGGTATATTATTTAATTGCATAATTATTCTGATAAACTAAATTAATAGAATCTGTAGATTTAAGTTTTGGTAATATGTTAATCACAAGGAGTTATGATTGTGAGATATAAGTTACATATTACTTAATCCTAAATTATCTGTGGTTGTAGGTAATAATGAGATACGAATATCATTATTACGAATAGAATAGCGTGTGTGGCACTTCTCACTTATAACTCACAAGTGAAAATGTAGTGACATTTAAATGGACACGCAAATATTTTGTTAAGAGAACAAAATATTGAAGATCCTCTACAAATATTCCATATGGATAACTATCTCATTGTCATAATTAATCTATAATATTCGATAGTAGAACTGGTCCTTCGACAGTAGTTATAATATCTTATATGAGGGTAGCCATACTTTGGCATGTTAGATATTGTTTTTCCTAGAGTTGCTAATACAACATCGTTTGTATATGACAATAATCATATAAATGTTGTGAATGATCAATAGAGAATTGCCAATCTTAGATAATAAGAGGTTATGACATACGTTCCATCCATTTAAGCTGATATCAATATTCTTCGTCAACGTGAGTTCATAAGTCGAAAAGAATTTTGACGACCATTGACTTAAGAGCAGGAAGAAAGATATGAACGATTAATCGAGATTGACATGTCTTCATATATCATAATTAATCGGATTATATTGACGATAAGATTATAGCTCCTCAATAAACGAACTAATTTGGTGTTGCCACACCACGTAACATTTCATATCACGTATATTGACCTGTCACATTATTAGATCTTAATAAGAGATAATAAATATTGATTAATGATAAAATAAAAGGGAAATTTTAAGTTATCTTATTTTGATTAGATTAAAAAAATAATTCACGTCGTCCAACATATTAATCTGGAACCTAATGGATCGCACACAGAAGGAGAGAACTATAAGAATGAAATTAAGAATTAACTAATTGACAAGAGTGGGATATTCGTAGAATTAATTAATTGAATTGTTTATTTATGAGCCAAGTTTAATTTATTGAATTAATTAACTAATATTCCGGTTCTTGTTTAGTGGGTAGGTCAGACCCAAATAAACATCTATACATAAACAATTACGATTTAAGTTTTTCATTATAATAAAATTACATCATTCATATTCTTGTTAGCCTAAAAGAAAAGATAAAAATCCTAATATCTCATTATTGTTCTCCTGTGTTGATTATCGCTGGAGCTTGGACGGTTTGAAAACTGAGGTGTTGAAAGATTGTGGTAGATAAAGAATCACAAAGGAGATGAGAGATAATGATTGATCCTGGTTCAAAATTCATGGAGATTGAAGAATTTGCTAAAAATAAAATTCCGATCACGGCTTTTATCTAAATACAAACAAGATCATTGAATGGAATTAAAAAAATATGTACTAACAAATTTTTAACAATGAGACCATGGTCTATAGTACTTTTAAAAATAGAGGAAATTGCACTAGATGTCAATTTTTGGCTTTGCATTTACAAAAATGTTACTTTTTTTAAGTATTTCCAAGATTGTCAATTTTGGACATTTTTCCCCTCTGCATAATTTAAATACCTTACATGTCTTGAATTAATTAAGATTTGATTATATTTAAAATTTGTACAAAATGTCAGTAATATAGTACACTTAGAGTTAAAGAAAATAAAAAAGAAGATGAAATGGACGAAAATAGGAAGACATCAAATCACTCCACTCACCACTCTACCGCCCAGACGAGAAGAACCTAACCCCTTCAGGGAGCTCCCCTCACATTCGAAGCGTTGGAAACTACCTTGCCGTCGATGATCACTTCGAACATGTCCGCCGCCGAAACATACCAAACCAACCTTGAACTCATTCTCCTTACGTTTTGATTTGCTGGAAAAAGAAGAAATCCTCAACTCACTGCCCTCACCGAATTTGCCGCCGACCACCACCGGAAAAACGACTGTAA
>CAIGRP010045089.1:0-12933 GCA_903798385.1 Fraxinus cuspidata
CTTGTTCAAGCTACGGTGGATGAAATATCGACCACAACAAACAAAATAACAAATTTCATATTGGACATGGAAGAGAGAACAAGATGAATTAATTTGGTTCAAGTAATGGCCAAGTGAGCTTAAAAAAGTAACTATTCGGCCACATAGTATACCCAAGCATGCGGCCACATGCCTCTACACCGATAATCAATGTGGCATTTTGGATGAACTATACGACCACATGTTCATACACTATGCGGCCGCATAGCACAAATTTGGTAGCGAATTTTTCAGTTTTTTGAAAGAATCCTAATTTAGTTAAAACACTTGTTCAAGCTACGATGGATGAAATATCGACCACAACAAACAAAATGACAAATTTCATATTGGACATGGAAGAGAGAACAAGATGAATTAATTTGGTTCAAGTAATGGCCAAGTGAGCTTAAAAAAGTAACTATTCGGCCGCATAGTATACCCAAGCATGCGGCCACATGCCTCTACACCGATAATCAATGTGGCATTTTGGATGAACTATACGACCACATGTTCATACACTATGTGGCCGCATAGCACAAATTTGGTAGCGAATTTTTCAATTTTTGGAAAGAATCCTAATTTAGTTAAAACTCTAGTTTTATGATAATTCTTATAATTAGACTATTAATTCCATTTTTAATTAAGTTTTTATGGATTCCCTATAGATATGACTCATTTTATTCATTTTAAAAAACACACAATTTGAAAGATATTATAGCGAGACATATTTCTTTCAATTCGTTCTTCATCGAGTTAATTTCGAACTTATTAAGAATTAAATTCTTGTGGTGTTCAACCATTCAAGTAAGGTTCGTAAGTTTTGTGATCATGAGGTCAATATATTATTTGCAATTGTCTTAGTTCTTTGATTCAATAATTTATCGGGTTGAACTTTTCAAACGTTGATTCTTGACTTTTTTGGATTTGATCTAATATGTTGTGGATTTCTAGTTTCAATTGTTACGTGGATTCGCATCAATTCGTGAAGTAGTTCTAAAGATCAAATTGAAATTTCATCTTTGTCAATTTCTTAAAATTATCTTAGAACATATGACTCCGGTATCAACAGCTTGTGAGTACTTGCATCTCCAGTCAAATTCTTCCCCAAATTCGGATCCTTGTAATTCAAATAAGCAGTTCTTGACTTGGGAATGTAATCTCCCACTACGTTATATAGTCATTTATTTCATTCCGGATTACTTCTCATCTCTTGATGCCCACTTTTTCTCCAAATTGTGTAGTATAATAGGTTAAACAAAGTTCCAGCTCTATGTGGAATTGGTGTTTCATGTTACAGAAACTTCACACAATCCTCCACCGTAAGGTACCAAAATCATAAGTATTTGTTCTCCATCTAACTGCATACTCAGGGAGCCACTATTTTCATCCACAATTCTTCCATATCAATCACATTCTAAATCTATCCCTATTAAATTTTTAAGATTTTAAAAAAGTACTATATTCATATGCATTATATTCCAACATTATCCATATTAAATTCATTTATGTAAATACTACTTATATAAAGTTTAACCAAAAATAAATTATTTATAAAACAGAAACAAAAGAACATATATAATGTTTTCCAACCTTTAAAAACGACCATGGCGAATATGTCTTGATATTATCCAATAGATTATGTTTATAGAATGTATCAAAAATATTAAAACTTTGAGGATTAGGTTAATGTTTGAATGTTGCTGCATTTTGCCTTAGGATCTTGCTATTCAAATTTCAGTTTAATTCTCACAAAATTCTCTTTAAAACAATGTCGGATTTGTTGCAATTCAATCAATTATCGTATTGTAATATAATTTCACGAATACGAATACTATAGCTAGCACTAATTACTTTATGATTAAGGGAGTGTTACATATGAAAGCACTTCAATGATAACTCGACGTTGTAAACATATAACAATTCTTTACACATAGCAATATAGCATTTCAGAGAGATTGTATTCATACAAAATGGACAAAAGAAACCATGATGAATATACGAACAAAAATGAGCCAAGTAAGCCCCCGTTTGTCTTCAATTCTTTTAAAAAAAATTTTCTACGTACTCATTTTTAACTACACTTTCACATAATAAAATATTTTATACGTAAACTCAAAATTTTTCCTACTTTGTAACCACATTCTCCAAAAATTCAATATTCACACCCCCGCCCCCCCCCAAAAAAAAAAATGCCACCAAATAGGGTAAATATCTTCCCTTTGAAGCTTTCGACAAAGTGTGATAACAGATTGTTCTGCAAAAGAATTTACACTCCAAAGATGAGCAAATATCATTTTTCTGAGACACTTCCCTTTCCAATTCGTTGCATTTCATGAATTCGCAATGCACGACCTCTACTCCATGGAAAAAAGCTTCCTTTGGAAAGATCCAAATCCCAAGATCTTGGTAATGGACGTGGAACTTCTCCCCATTATTGTATGTGAAGTTAAACCTAGTCCATCATCTAAATGTAAAGTCTTAAAGAATATGAAAGATTCAAAAATGTTTAACGACGATAAATATTAGTGGACGAATTTAAATAATAGATCTTATTTGGTTTTATTTTTGTCTATATAAGAAAATTTACGTAAGGTTGAAAATAGCAGCTCCTAAATGTATTGTAATTGCTTTCAGTCTTTTTCTTGATACGGTTTTTGTCACAAAATTTGATTTAGCTTTGAAGAACTTTGGTATAATTAAGATGCTTGTTTAATAAATAAGGAACAGATTCTCCCCTTTTGTAGGCTTCGTCGAAATATAGTGCATATTTAATCCAGGTGAGTTCTCTGCAATCTCTGGTTCTAATTTTAGCTGTGGGAAATGAATTTTTTTTTTTTCAGTATTGGTGTAATGACCAGGTTTAATAATATATCAGATTATTTTACTGAACAATAATTATTGTAAAACAAGAAATTGAAAAAAAGAACACAAGAACGTGATGAGTTTTTGCCCTAAAGCAAGAGGTTTAGAGTAAAACTCCAAAACCCCTTTTGATCTTTCGTCACCTAGAGAAATGATTGCATTAGAGTAGAAATTGTATCGTCCAAGATTAGAACTCTCAGATTTCAAACCCAAAATCATTTAAGATTACAAATTCCTCCCTATTATGTTACCGTTCACTCAAGAACATAACACGCCATATTTGCTTCGGATTTACAACATTCATCACTCAAGAAGAACATAATCTACAAGAAAGACGAAGAATTTTCCTAGTCTCACAAGAAACGAAAGGAAAGAGATTTTAGAACCCAAGAAGGCAAATGAAGTAATGACCAACACGTGCAGCCAGATAAATATACACTTCATTATAAAATGTAGTCAAACAGGTGAGTCAAACGGAAGCCACAAGAAGGTCATCACATCCAACGGTATAGGAGGTGACACTTGGCAACATCTCACGTTTCCTCTCCATAATAAAAGCGTGTTTCCAAAAATGATTTAAATTGAATTTGCAATTATTTATGAATACGATTTCATCCAATTCAAATCTGTCAACAATTCTATGTCAGTCAATGATCGGACATTGTAATTCAGGAAACGTCCAAGAAACGTGTAGACACCAAAATGTACGTCTTGTACTTATTGACTTTTACTTGTATTTTTATCAAATTTTTAGCTAAATACTAAATTATCTAATTACGTAGAAGTTACTATTTAAATCAGATTTCATCGAATAGCACAACTTGACATCTAAGTGCTAAATAACCTATCAAAGAAACAAACATTTTCATAATTAAAGTACCCTTAGATTAAGTGAGTAATCAATCATCTTTTGGTTTAAATGTATACTCTTTCGGATTAGGTATATAGCTCGGTCATCCTATATATGATGTCGTTTTATCCATATTCATGACACTCATCAAAAAATACAAAAGTTAGGTATGTCGGCCCCTCCGTTCTGCTTTATGCGTTGATTGTGACACTAATGTCCAAGAAACAAAAGTTTGCAGCAGGTTAACAGTAGTTTCAATAATTGCTTATTACTTTTATTCGTAAACTTCTAGTTTCCCAAGTCAGAACTCCCATGAAGATAACGAGAAAAGCAAATTCGCCTTCTTTGCACCAACTTGATGATTACTTTGCATGAAACCCATCATCGTGATCACAGAAGCCAAAAAATGAAAGGTTGGGAACAACACAGTCGAGAAGTAAATTTGTGATCATGGGCAGATCTACAGTGAGGACAATGGGGCGGTTGCCTCCACACTAAATTTGAAATCCAATATTATGCAATAGATTTTTCAATAATTTCAACGAAATTCCTTATAATTTTTAGTTTTGTCATCACAATTAAAATTTCGTGAAATTTGCCGCCACAACTCTACTTTCCTTTCTCAATCCCCGGTTGCAGTAGCGAATCCAGAACCTAAGTTCAGCTAGGGCGGACCGATCGTTGACCATTGACAATCGACAATCAACGATCATAATAGCAATGTCGTTTATTAATATGTAATTAAATAATATTAAAAATTATTCAATATATATGTAATTGTACTAAAATGTAAAAATTATATACATATGAAAATATAATTCAATACATCTTTTTAATTAATTGTTTTTTACTTATTCTAATGGTGTGTTTGAGCCACATTATTTTGGAAGAATGTATTCTGGAATAGTAGATTGATAAAAAATGTGTGGTTGAAAAAGAAGGAAAAGTTATTGATGTGATGGAAAATATTATTTTATTGAAGAATGTGTGGTTAAAAATGAGAATAAAGATTTTAATGTGTACCAAACAGGGCGTAAATTTTCCTAAACATAAATGTCCAAATCACAAATCAAAACTCATAAATGATAAATTACAATTCATAACTCAATCACTCATACAACATAAATTGTTTATCTCAAATCACATATTCAGAAATTCACAATTCTCAGTTTAAAGTCAAATTTCCAATTAACTCATAGAATATAAATCAATAATTCAAAAGTCATAAGTTATGCAGGTTGATTTCAATATGATGCTTCCAGATCAAAACAAATCATAAATGGATTGGACTGGCCGATTGGGCCTGGTCAATTAAAAAGAAGGCCCACAGGCTGTGATAAGCCCAAACAAGAAGGCCGAACTAAAAAAAGTGAAAAAACAGAAACGGGCAAACCTCACCAGGTGCCGGTCATCTTCTTCCTTCTACGGTTCTACCTACACTGTTTCGGCGGTGCCCAGCCCGGGCGGCAGCGCCCCCTCGCCGGGTGCTGGGTCTGCCACTGCCCGGTTTGGTTAAAAGTGCAAATGGTTTAAGGTTGGTGACAAAACTCCGAATTTGTCAAAGAAAATGGAAGGGTGAAAAGCAAAGATGAGTACATTCTTTTTATAAATAAGACGAGCAGAAATACATGTTGGACACTGATACTGCAGATTTCTGTAATGATTAAAAGATGCTGGAAGATGATGAAATACAGAATTCTTATAACAGTGAGAATTACAAAGGACAAGACAAACTTATGTGAAAATATATTCTAAAAACATGATAATATACTATTTTATTCGTTGTTACGTAGGTAGCAAGCGTTATCAGTGATTCAATCTTTTCCCTCTTTTCGAATTCGTCAAAGAGTTGGGATGCTCTGTTCATGCCTGAAGAAATTATCAGGATCAACTTTAGTCTTTATTCTTACCAGTCTGTTGAAGTTGTCCTTGAAATATCTGGTGCCCCACAATCTTGCTTCCGTAAAACTTGTACCATTTTTGTTCGTGCCCAAATCGAGATCCCTGTAATTAACATAGGCTTCTCTTGGTGACATGGAAGCATATGGAGTCATGTAATTGTACAGTTTCCGTATCCACTCCATGTGCCTCGTCACGGATTCTGGTTTATCGTCGTTCCAGTTGGTAACGTATTGTATCTTAAATATGACACCTTTTCTGTGAGGGAATGGAATTTTAGATTCCGCAATTTTACTCATCTTGCCACCATAAGGAGTCCATATCATCATTGGCGATTCTTCTTCGAGAAAACTTTTCCATAGTCCTTCAATTCCAGTCTCTGGGATTGGTTCTTTTATGAAGTCTGATTTGGCTTTGAAGTAGTTCTTGAATAAGGCCTTCCCTTGAAGCAAAACTTCAGGTGGTGTATTCGGTGGGTAACTACCAATATACATCACTGATTGGATCCAGCTCATTTCAATGCAGTCCTTTTGTGTCAATCCCAATTCGGGGAAACTTTTCCTCATTATTCGAAGCAATCTATCGGCTCTGCCAAGAAATAAACCTTGGTACGAATTTTGCACCGTCTGCGAGCCCTTTTGAGCACCATTTGCTTTTAAAATGATGACTCTGATGAACAGATCCTCATCAAGTTTATCAACAACTTGTTGCCATCTGTAGAGTATCTTTGTAGCACCTTGTTCCAAGGTTTTTGGAACAGTGAAAACCGTGACAGTTTCTGGAACAGGGACTAATCGGACTTTCCACGCGAGTATGATTCCAAAACTAGCTCCACCACCACCTCTAATAGCCCAGAAAAGATCTTCTCCCATTGATTTCCTATCAAGAATTCTGCCGCTTGCATCGACTATTCGTGCATCGACAACATTGTCAGCTCCGAGGCCGTATTTCCTCATCATGGAACCATATGCTCCTCCAGTTATGTGCCCTCCAATTCCTAAGCTCGTGCAAAGACCTGCAGGGAATCCACGAGTTTTGCTATTCTGTGAAATTCTGTAATATAACTCACCAACAGTAGCACCAACTTGCACCCACGCGCTGTTGTCCGGTATATCTACATGGACATTCCGGAGTCTTGATAGGTCTACAAGGAGAAAAGGTTGTTCCAATTGTGACATGTACGAGAGGCCTTCATAATCATGGCCTCCACTTCGGAATCTAAGCTGAATCCCGACCTGTTTTGCGCATTGAACGGCGGCCTGAACATGATTTTCTGTTAATGGGGTGAAGATCAGCTGAGGTTTCGGCACAGAAGGCATCAAATACCTTAAATTCATCGCAGTAGATTCCAGGACGGAACTATATGAAGCATTGCCAGGGGCATAGAAAGCTGTTGAAAACGGGATAGAAAGTTCGGATTTCAGAGAAATGCACGTATAGAATTTTTCTTGAATTGATTGTGAAGTAGCAGCCCATAAATTTGATAGTAGAACTAAGAATAATGTTGGAATAAGAAAATTTGAGGATCCCATAATGGTAATGATACTGAATTGATGATTTTTCTTTGCTTTTGTGTTGAGAAGAGTGTGACAGTTGCAAACCAAGTTATTAAATTCCATTATAAATGTCTCTTCATTCTTTTTGCTAATTAATGCAATTAATCTTATTCAATTACTGTTCATTAGTATCTCGGAATTAATTAATAGTCATTAATTAATGCTGTTCATTAGTTAATATTTTCTGTAAGACAAATTGTTTTCCTCTTTCCTTATAGTTTTTCCACCGAGTCAAAAAGAGAAGATTGTGAGCAAATCGATTGGTCGATTGTCCTAGTCTATATAATCAAGATGATCCGACCCTGTTCCTAAATCAAGAATCGGACCAAAAGTTGAAACTTGAAAGCAATATGTAGAATCTATTCAACACTGTTCAAAGTGACCCTTGAACTTGTGCTGGCTTTCATTTTGGCGAACAGTTTTGCTACTCTTAAATTTTGATTCACATTCCACGACTATTTTACAATTCTATCATTGATTTGTCAAACACTTAAAACGAACAATGATCAGGATTTTGACACATATTGAAATGTCATTCAAGAATTACTCAAAGAATGTACGAGTATAATAATTCTTTAGCAAAATGTAACACACAGAATAATCTTCCCAAATATTTAATGCTCTCTAACTTCTAGTCTTACCCTAAATTAGTTCGTGATATAGATGTTTACAGTTAGTTTGGTGAGCTAGACTCGGCTAGACGATACTTAACACTAGGTTTAAAATTTGGTGCATCAAATGTATCCTTGAGGTATGTTTAGGGCTCGTTTGACAGGATTTTGAAAAGTGAAAAAAAAAATTGAATATATTTGGATAATTTTCTGGAAGTAAACCTAATGTAGTTTTCCCATAAAGTTGTTTCAAAAACATAAATCCTGACAAACAAACAATTAAATATTATGAGAATTAATTTATGTTATGTTGTATAGTAATAAATTAATAATGTAATTCGTGTAATGCAAATGCAAATAAAATTTAATTTACACTGTAAATGTTTGGTTTTTGTTTTGATGTTTTAACTTTTACCATTGTACGCATATGTGCATGTACAGACTTCAATTCATCCTCTTCACGTAATTTGTGACTTATTAAATGTAATTATATACATCACTCACTATTTTAAAAAATTAAAATAGGAAGTCCATTGAAGTTTACTTTTTAGCATTAGCTCTTTAAAATAAAGAGTATTTTGTATTTAGAGAATTCTCTCTTTTTTTTTTTTTCAGATACTCTAATGCATTTTGTTGGTATATATGATGGAGAAATAGAGGCTCGGTATATGTGTTAAATTTTTGGATAATTGCAACGGAGGTCTCAAAAAATATACAAATTACATCCAAATTTTTAAATCATAGCAGCAAATGTCTCAAATATCTGAAATATGTGTGACGTAAGGAAATCTGGACGGTTTTCGTCCAAAAATCCATTAATTGACCAAAAGTCAATGTTTGATGATAATTTGATCAATTTTAGAAAGGGCAAAATAATCTTTTACTCTTTAACTAATTATAAAAATAGAAATTTGAATCGAAAATCCAAAATCTTTATTAAATATGCGTTGAAAAGATCACTAATGGATTCCATCCAAAAATCTTTATGTTGACCAGAAATATTCATCTTTCTCGATTCCCTTATCGTCTAACCCCTAACCCACCCATTAATAGGAGGGTGAACCTCTGCCACCTTCGCTAATTAAGGTTTTGAATAGAATTTATGTATCTTTATTTCCATTCCTTTAAACACTCTTGTCAGAAAGAAAAGGGTCAGCAAAGTTTGGAGGAGGAGGAGGACGCGGTGGATGATGCTGTCGTGAGATATATATATATAAACTGCAAATACGTTGGAAACATTCGATTTTCCAATTTATCCTTATCTTTTTTATATTCATTGTCAACAATATCCTTAACATTGAATGTATTTCTACTAATTAATACTAATTATTAATTAATATTAATTAATACTATTGCTTTTAAAAAAATAAGTCAATTTATTTTCACTAAACACAAATATTACTAATTATTAATATTAACAAACACATAATTATTTACAATTTCAAAAAATGATATTAAGACTAAATGTATAATTAAATTGAAATGGCATAAACTATTACGTCGATTTATATTAATATTTACAATAAAAAAATTAATAAAATAAATACACAATTAATTTTTTTAAAAACGTAAAATTACATATTAAAAAAATTGCATTTTTCTCATGACTTGGATACCTCCAATTTCAAAAAATTCTACTGAAAATAAAACACCCACTCAACAATTAAAAAAAAAAAAATCTATTAGTTTACTTTCATTAGTTTAGTTATAGGAAGAAAAGTCAATTTTTTAATAACCCATCAATTTTTTTTTCATCAATCATTTACATTCAATTGATAAGTTACGAGGCGAAAAGTTATTTTTCAGTAACTATCAATTCTTTTATCATCTTATCAATGTGCAGTTTCATTTTCTTCTCCCCTCCTCTCTAAATCCAAACTAAGAATCTAAAAACTCATCGATTAATTTTGCATTCTTTAGTATTTTATTTATTTTTCTTTATTTCAGTGCTTCTTTGTTTGGATCTTATATTGCCTATTTGATTTAGGATTTTATTTGATTTGGTAATTATTATTATTTGTTTGGGGTTTTACTTTTGAAAATGTTTATTAATTATGGATGATATTAAAGAAAATATGTGATTAAGAATTGTTGCATATTTTGTTAGGATTTTTATTGTTGTTGTTTTGAGTTTTTCCCTGGACAGATATATGTTTTATTGGATAGATGGAAGCGAATTTTTGACTAAGCCCCCGGTTTGATAGTCGTTATTTGTGTAAAATAAAGTTTTGAATAGTAATTTTTAAAAGAATGTGTGGTTAAAAAATATGAAAAAAATTTAAATTTATGTGCAAAATATTTTATTGTATGAATGTGAGGTTGCATATTAACACCTGGGAAAAAAAGTTTATAGATAATGACCGTCAAACAAACAACGGCTAACTATTGTTTCATATTTGCTAAGATTCTTTTGTCTTTTTTTTTTTTTAAATATATTTTTGTTTGCATTTGTGGGGTTGTGTTTGATTTGTGATTTTTTTGGTATTTATTACAATTATTTATTATTTTTTTGAGTTTTATTCTTCTATTTTGAGCAGGTTTATCATTTATGGGTTAGTTGGAAGAAAATTTATGATTATTTATTTATTTGAGATAGATTAAAAAGTTGCTAGAAATTTGAGATTAAAGTCAACAATTAGTTTAACTATACAATTTATGTGATCCACAACTTTTATCAATTTTTCAAGTACACATTTCATAAATTTTTATCAAAATATACTAAACTTTTATCAAAAGTTTTTTTTCAAAACAACCTCAATTGTAGTATTTGTAGTTGCATATTTGGTAATTAATTTTTTATTTTGTTATATTTATTTGTTCATATTTTTGCTATATGTTTGATTGAATATGATTTTATTTTTTGGTAATTATTTTTTTATTGGCCTTTCTCATTTTGGAAAATTTATTATTTATGGATGAGATTGAAGAAAATTCATGTTTAATCATTGTGTATGTAAAAGGAGCGCAAAAGAAGGAAGAGAGTTCCGAATTAAATATTATGCCCTTATTTAGTAAAAATTAAAATTCAGATTTCAATTTAAATCAAAATTAATAATTAATTTTAATCATACATTTCATCAACTTTTATCAAAATCTATTAAAATTTTATTTTAAATGAGAGCAACAATTTATTTGTGCAGCTGCTCTAGAATTATTATGTTGTGCATAGTTTAGTACTCTCTTGTAGGAAGAATTTTTTGGTTTTATTACACACAGTTACTTTTTTATCTATTCACAAATGTTAGTTTTTTTTTATTGAAATATTTTAGGATTTTGATTTTTGAGCTATAGGGTTTTAATAAGATAAATTTTCGCGTTTAATATTTAAATTTTAACAACAAATATAGAAGACACGAGATATAAAGAAGCGTTTGGTTTGATTTTTTAATCTGTTTTCAATTTTTAGTTTTGCAAAATATTAAAAATGTGTTTGATATGTTATTTCTAAAAATGAATTTTTAAAATAAGGTTAAACTTAAACCTAAATTTCAAAACACATTTTTGAAGTTTTTAGCGTTTTCAATGAAAGGTACGAAAACACTAAAAACATGAAAAAAAAAATGTTTAAATAAAAATTTATTTAAATAAATTTTTAAAAATTAAAAATTTTAAAAATATAAATGTTAAGTCTAACAAATAAAAGAAATTCAAAAAAATAAAATTGATAAAGTCTAAAAAAATAGAAAATTAAAAATTTTGAAAAAAAAAATGATCCTAAAACTCTATAAAAATAAATTCTAAAAATATAAAATAAAATTCTGAATAAAAATAAATTATAAAAAATTAGAAAATAAAAATAGTTCGAGCTCTTAAAGATTGTTTACATAAAAATTATTTTAAAAAAATATGTAATGAACACAAATAAAAATACTCTCAGCCCATATCATTAATTTTTATTTTCTATATTTTGAACTCAAATTTTTTTTTTTATTTTACTTTTGTCACGAAAAAAAATATTGTAAGATTGAACAACTGTAAAATGTGTATATTGTTTGATATTATACTAACATAAAATTGTAATATTATATTTAAATAATAAATATTCATTGAATGAAATATCATAAAAGAATTTTTTAAAATTTCAAATCAAACGTATTTTCTAGTTTGTTGTTTTGAAAAGGAATTTTACAAAATGAAAAATCAAACCTCGTTTTTAGCCATCTTAAAATAGACCTCCAAAACAAAAATTTGAAATAACTCAAAATTGGAAATTGAACACATATCAAACGAGCCCTAAATCTTTTTTGGTATCACGCATAAACATTCAAAGAATTAGTATTACCTAAATGTTATTTATCCTTTGGCGTTTAGAATCCATTAATCATAAAATACAAAGTTCATTGTAACTAATTCAAGCCCATGTTAGATGGCCATTATTAGGGAAAAACAATATTTTGAATTGTTATTTTTAGAAGAATATATAGTTAAAAAGTAGAAAATATTTTGAATTTACGTACAAAATATTTTATTGTGTGAATGTGTGATTAAAAATGAATACAAATAAAAAATACTTTTCAAATAATGGTTGTCAAACAGGGACTAACCCAAGATTAATCGATAATAGCATAACAAGATTTTGAAACATTATTGATTACAGAATCTTATTCACTTGGTGGCATTTACATTCTCTCTTCCTTAACTTTCATTTTTTCATATTATTTATTTATTTATTTATTTTTTTGTGAACGCAATAGTTGAATACTCTGCTCCTTCCTAAAGTAATTCTCAGGTTCAAACTAAAGTTTCACCTCTGCCAATTTCTTGAAATTATCTTTGAACTACATATGACACAGGTGTGAGCAGCTTGTGAGTACTTGCATCTCCACTCAAATCCTTCCCCCAAATCCAAATTCATGTTGTAACACCCCAAATTCTAATAATTCAGTGCGTTATCAAGAATGCGTCGTTTAACGTTAATCTCTAAAAGTACGAAATTTAAGAACGTTTCTAAATTAGAATTTATTTACTCAAATTATATAATCATACAATTATTTTTTCTTGAAACATATAAACTTAGAAAAAAAAAGGGAACAAAACAATTTAGGAGTTTTTTTTCTTAAAAAAAAAACTGCAAGATGAAACAGTTTTCTACAGTTACACGGTGAGTCTGAAAAAATTATTTGACCTAGCAAACCTT
>CAIGRP010045091.1:0-16192 GCA_903798385.1 Fraxinus cuspidata
AATATACCGCCACAAACTCACCCCAGACCAAACCCTTTAAATCCAAGATATCACTCTGCACTTTCTCCATTTTTTGATACAGTATACTTGGCTTCTTCCACACTCCGACCAGCTTGATTCATAAATGAACTAACATTGATAGACTTGAGCTAGAATAATTTCTGTGTTAATTGAAGCTCTTGAAAACTAGGTCCATAACAAATTATGAAGTCCGACATCCTTTATAAACAGATTTGGGAAAAGCATTTGGTTGAAATAAAGAGAGGCCACCATCCGTCACACTATTCTTTTCTCTCCTTCATCCACTTCAACAAAATTTATGTGAGTCGTCCCTTTGTGCATCCTCTTAGACTCCATCCCTCTCTCCTAATAAAGAAATTGTGCAGTAGAGAACTAGTCTTTACTAAACATGCCTACATATACTATACAAACTAGAATTGCAGACCAATGAGGGTCTCAAAGGCACCCTAATACTCAATTCTATGCAGCAGTCCAGCAATATGGAGGTTGATCTGATTATTTCGTTCAACTGAGAAAATAATTCACCACAGCGGGTAGCCCGTCTTAGTAAATGAAGAGTTAAAAAGGTAGTGAGGTCATATGTTGTCTACTCCATAGACGTCAATTACCCAAGTAATTTATCTCCAAGAGAAATGTAAGCATCATACAAGCAAGCACTCTTTCTCAAACATAAACTTTAGAAATGTATGGAAAGCTGAGAAAGAAGGAATTTTACAGCTGCGTTTAATCACTTGCATCGGATACTTGGACCAACAAATCATGTCTAACACAGGGGTCTGGAATTCTGGACCAAGCATATACCTAAGTAAGCATATAAATGGTTTAATCGTCTCACAACTTATTCAAACAGAGTTAAGTTCTTTCTAGATTAGTTGCTATTCTACCAGAGAATTTAGGGTTAGTTTTTGAACCCCAAAATTCAGATCCCACGCTCTGTTTCCAATACAGTGATGCAAAATGACAAAGGAGCATTTTTATTTCATGCTTAAAGACCAACCATTCTAAATCAAATCTTCGGATTATTAACTTCCATTGCTACTGGCTTCATCAGAGACTATAGGGGTCCAAACTTCAAACACAAATTGTTCCTTACGAGTCAAAGTTTCTCAAAGAACCAAGTTTTCGAAACAATGGATGGTTCAAACATTGATTTCGTGGAAGATTTCAATTTACAGAGAGGGTAATCAAAATTCAAACCAATTCTTAACCTCAACGAGAGATGCAGCTCTATAAATATGGGAGCACGGGATTACTTTATATGGACTGCATTACTACATGGCTCTCGGACTTTATGATAATAACTTCATCATGCATGGGTAAGAAATGTTAAGCATCAAGACCATCAAAACATAAAGGTTTTTTTTTTTTTTTTGCTCCCTCAAGAACAAAAGTCACTGTATTTTTAAGGAAATGCATCCAAACATGGTTCACAAAACATGCTATTAGGAATATGTGTAAAATGACCTACAAGAGAAGCAAAATAAAAAATCAAGAAATATGCTTAACTACTTGATAGATCAACATGTTAATGCTTTGGTTGGTAACTTCTCTATGCCCTAAGTTACACAGTAGCGCAGGTCAAATGGTCAGAGCTAAAAACATAGGGCATGCCAAAAACAAATTATTACAGTACTTTAGTTATACTTCTATAGAAATTCTAAGAATTATTTCATCCAGTTTTAGCCCTATCCATGGTGAATTATATGCTAAAATGAGTTGGACTAGAATTATTATTTATTGCTATTATATATTGTGCAAGTATGCAAGTGACATTTTATTGTTCCCTGTGTCCATTTCAATTAGATTTGTATTGCTATTTGAGAAAGTTCATAGAGCATGGTTTTCAAACCTGCAAACATCCTATAAGAAAATTATTCAAATTGGTCAAATTCAAATCAGTATGCCATAAGAAATTTCAAATCCTGTTGCCTCATGTGATCAGCGAATCCTTTTCCTGTTTTGTTCCAAGTCAACGTTAATAAACATCAGTTCTAATATGATCAACCATTTTTCCCATTTACCATATTGTGATGCCAAACCATCATTCAAGCAGAACCTTCAAAAATATAAAACTTATGCTACATAGTGTGACTAACTGGAAGGGCCGGAGATTCAGGTAACTAAAGTAATGTATAAAAGCTAAGCTACTGCAAAACTATTCCACACATCGTATCTAATGTTTTATTTAATAGATGTATTGATTTTGCCAAAATTTAGAGTAATTACTGGTTCAGTCTCAAAACAAAAACTCATATATCAAGGCTATATTTGTAGAGCACATCAAAATGCAACTAAATTGAGTAAACTTGGATGAAGAATTAATGAATGTTCGATTACATACCTATGATGTGATCTCCTTCATCTTTTTGCTCTACTCCATCAGTTGTCTCTTCAGAAAGCTTCGATTGTTTCCCAAAATATTCAATACCTTCCAGTAGATCAGAGGCGACCTCACCAACAGTGCTCGAGTTCGAGCTAGTCTGCTCTCCTTCAAGTTCCAGCTCTCGAATTTCGAGCCTTGTTTCAATTTCCAAAACCATGCCACCAGAATACTCTACATCAACTTCCAAGGCCAACAGCTCATTTGTATCGGATGGAATGACCCTCATTGCAAGAATATGTGGAGGCAGAGTACCAGGATCTACAGAAGTACACGTGACTTCACCGAGGTAGTTAGGTCTTCGCATGTTGGATAGTGTTCTCTATTACAGTGCAGAATATACAGGTTAGTTGTGCCACGAACAACAATATACCCCTATAACATCTTCTGGTGAACTGCATTACTATGTCACTACATGAGATCCATATGTTGTAGATTTTTTATACAAAAAAAAGGATAATGAATACGTTGCACAAATAGAGAAAATATTTCACTATTCCAGATATTACATTATTAAGACAAGCCTGACAATGCCTTCGAGTTGACTTAGCTTTGGAGAAAGCTGATATGTACATTGAAATTATCACAAGATTTTATACATTGCAATACCAATACCAATATCAATATGCATATAAAACCCTCAATGATCAGATATCTAAATAGTAATTGAAATGAATAGACAATACCCTTTACCTGAAAAAGCATTAGTATGGCAATAGACCAAAAAAATCTTCCAGGCTGACTGAGAGAGAAATTTCAACTATGAAACGGGTATTTGATATTGCCAAACATTGACCCCGAATGGAACTCAAGGTACTAGGTCGGTCAGGAAAATCACAGTAGGCACCTTCAATGGGCTTCAGTAACATCTATGGACCAATTTAAAACCAACCTATGTTAAGAACCTGGGTGCTGCACTCTTCAAATGCCACCAAACTGTCATTTTGCACTATTTGTTTCGTCTTTTTTCCTCTCTTTTATTGGTTTTTCTTTTAATATATAAGTATTTGTTTATATATTTTTACTTTAAAAATCATCGATATGAACAAGACAGATGTTATTTTAAGAATTTTTTTGGCAGATTTTGTTCACGAGGACTAAAGGTGCATCTATATTGAAAGATTGAAGACCAACTTGCTTCCTTTTGTAGGATGGGGACCAACTAGCAACTCAGTCAATAGGTTGGAGATCAAAAGTTACGATTTCCCGAAATTATTATATTAACAAGGGAAAATCTTCTATTCTTCAAATCTCTAGCAATATTTATAATCTGGACACAGTTTTTGATAAGATTTTCTGACTATCATAATTTAGTTAGTCTGCAGTAAATTGTATTGAAGAAAACCTACAAAAACATAAAGTTATGTATAAAAAACTAAAGAAATATCGTCTGAATTCAAAATTTTAATTGAAAGGTTATTTAATAAATCATGCATGAGAAAAAAATAAAAACATGCCGAACTTTTTGTGCATTTAACTTACTTCAATAATATATCAGCGGTTTAAATATGTACGACAAACCTGAATTCGATTTTTGATGGAATTCCTAATCTGCAAATTTCTTTTGGTGTCAAAGAACAATCGTGATATTAACAAATTCAAACAAAGTGTTCCATCATCACTAGAATTTCTGAGATCAGGTTCCACATCAGATATTCCAGAAATATGAACTCTGCTTCCTGGCTCAGTAGAAGATGATGATGCCCCCCTAGAGTTCTCAGAAGAAACACTAGAAAGCTTTCCTGTTGGGGGCAATTTCACTAAGCCAGGAGCCAGAACTGAGTCTTGGAATGAACGAGACTTCTCACCCAACTTTCTTTCATCACGGCCTGAAGTTGAAGTTCCACTTTCTATATAATCTACTCCACTTTTAGAAGCCTTCTTTGCAATTTTCTTGAGGAACTGGCGAACCTTTGATGAACCATCAAGCTTAATAGGCTTATCAAGTGGTTCAGCACTGAAAACCCTGGAGGGTTTCATAAAAGAAGGATATCCTGCATTCAGTGATGTCAGGTAATCGTGAAACTCCATTTTCAACTTGGTGAACCACTTAAGCTTTTCTTCATCGCAGGAAGCAAGGCGGAGGGCTTTACACCAGGACTCCTTCTCCCAAGACGTCTCAAGATATATGTAAATTGTTTTACTTCCCTTATATATAACTGAACCTTCACTCTCCACTATTATAGGATACCTTTTCGCCCTATTTATAAGAAAAAGAAAGAAACATATGTTACTGTTCTTCCAGGAACATTACACAGTACTCATGGAGAAATAAGAACTCTATGAAATCCAAACAGAAATCACGAAATAATCAACAAGTTTAAAACAGAAAATCCTGACATGGATTAGAACTGTATAAAGTGGATTGGAACAATCTAAAGTGATTTCTGGGAATGCATGGTGCAATATACTGCAGGGTAAAAATTCTGATCAAAGAAATATATTTTTATTTGATTTTGCTTTGTTATTGCTCCTTGTGCATCAATATTTCTTGGTCATGAATTCGATGAGATCTGTTAGTCCAAATCAACTCAACCAAAAAGGATGTATCATTCTCACTTGTCGGAACCAAAATCCAATAAAAGATTCAAAAAGCTGCTAAGTGCCAAATAGTGTTTATTAGAGTAAATCAAGCCACCTTGAACCAATCAGAACAAGAACTTTGCAATTAAGTTGAGTTAGAATAAACTCTATTTCTCAAATGTAAGCCTCGAACAGCATATTCACTGAAGTACATGATTTGAGACAATGGATTTAAAAATCCATCATTAAACAGTTAATTCTCGACCAGAAATCACAGCTTACAAAGTCTGTCTGTCAGGAGTTTATGAAATGGTCCATAAACACAAGTACTTGCATCTAAGTAATCTGAAATTCAAACTTCTAAAAGACTTTCTAGAAAATGTAAAATCACCATTTTCTTGAGGACAAGCTTGTTGCTGATACAGCTGCTATTGTGCATCCCTTGAGTGAAATCTCTATATGTGAACCATCTGTCTCAGTTAGGATAAGACGGTGATCCTTAATTTTTGCATATCTCTGGACAGGTATAACCTCCAAAAAGTCCTTTTTCCGCTTCTGCTCCTTAGGCGCCTTGTCCAAAAGCCCGGGTTTCGGAACCTTTTCCGGTTCTAGAACCCATATATCCCCCTAAAACACCGACAAAAACAAAACGATAAATTTGAGAATAAAATGATAAGTTTGAGGATAAGACTGGTGGATAGATGATATTTAATGAAATATATGATGAGCATGTAGGCAAGAGGTCAGCATAAAAATGATACTTTGTATATGTTCCGGAAAATCTTCCCCTCATTTCCCTACCAAAAAAAGAAAATACATATGATAGGGAGCAACAATAAGAATTAAATATACTACAATAATGATGTAGTTTTTTTCCGAAATAATAATCATGTATCAAAATTCTGCAGTCATATGCAATAATGGGAAGTAATTTAAAGTTTCTAATTTTTGTATACTAGTTTGATTTTATGCATATACATCAAAAGGCAACTGTTGAAGACTGGTTGGTAACGTTCTCAAAGAAACTAGATACTAACTCGTAGCATTATAAGATATATGCTCAGACCTGAAGCAGCTATGTTTCTAGTATTCGGACATTTGAAAGACACAAGATTCAGGAGATGTTGAAAACTTATAAAAGAAATTATTTATTTCATGGTATTTGAGAGGAAAGAACGGAACAACAAGTACCGAAATAGAGAATCCATTTTGGTATTTATGTTTTCTCCATTAAAAATATTTGTCTCAAGCACGATAACTGAAAAAGAATCTTGCAAGTTCTAGAAAAATTGTGATTATATTTAAAGAAAGACCAAAATTCAAGAGATGGAACAATTACAAAAGCAGTAGACAAAAAGTTTTCAACTACATAAAAATATATAGTTGCGAAATAAATTATTGCAAAAACTATACTAACACCTTGCACATCCAGTAATGGGGTGGAAGATGAAAAGATCCAATTAATCCCACATGCAATGGGGTTGAAAATGGTGCTTCTAAAACTTCTAGCATGGTTCCCGAGCAGAGTAGACCATGGTAAAGCCATATAGACATTAGACATCAGCTTTCTGGTAACCCAAAAATCTCAAGACCTTGTGTTAAACAAACCTAACAAATTTTCTGGGAAGACAGGGATTTATCTGGAAAACCACAAACAACCTCAGGTGTAAAGGAAGAAAATATGTTTTATGCCTCACTGCGTTGTTATCATATAAATAAAACATCAGACAATTAAACCTTGCAGTGACAAAAATCATAAGTTGATCACTAGTACTTATTTTCTTATGAGCTAGAGACCATGTAAATGTTTTAAACTTAGAAGAGGCATTTAACCCTCCGCACAAAAGTTGACAAAGGATAAGGTCAAGGGACTAACGAGCAGACAATGTAAGGAAAGAATAATTAGCACAAAAATATTCAGGACCCTACTACATAAGAAAAGAAGATGTTATGAATCAAGCAAATTGGGTAGACTCACTAAGTTATTGAAGTTCTGATCATTGACATTGTGCTAGGAGTTAATTATCAATAAAGGGGAATGTCTTCAAAACTATAAAAAGGAATTTTAGAAGCAATGTGAAGAAATGATGGATGATATAACAATAAGTATCATATGTATTTCTGTGGCACGATAACAAAATCTTTAACAAAATGTTTTCTTCTACAATGTAAATATATGCATCACTATGTCCATTCTGTATTGTATCTGTACCCCAAGGCTGTTTCATTCTTCTTACGTTGATAATTTGACTTTTGAAGATTACTTTCTATTGAACCAATTTTATTCCAACTTGATTTTGATCAATCAATTGTTCACGGATGGTTAATGAACAATTAATGCAACTCAAAAATCAATTTGTTTCAAAAAAGAAGTTGCAACCGTAGAAATCCTATTAACTTAGATTTATGCTGTCATGTATTTCTTAATTCGTTTGGAAGTTGTCCACTCCATCCATTTCACATTAAGTATCACCCTTAGGTTTGGCATGGATTTAAAAATTGAAGCACGTCTAGCAAGGAGAGAATTATTTGAAAATAACATTATCCAAACAATTGTTTTCTACCATTTTGAACTAAAGTGGGGCTCATTCTTTGAAAAGGTGAATTTAAACAGATTGGATATTGTTTTTGGAATTAAAATAGGCTCCCTATACTAAAGATGGTAGTTGAAATATGATGGTGGTTTAAGAAATAAAGAGAATTGTTTTTTATTGAGTTACACAATATCAAAGTAGAGAGGCTGATACTAATTTGGAAAGAAGTGGGTATTAATTTTCTCTCTTTGGGTTATGATTTGAAATATTAGTGTCTTCGTTGTTCTTCTACGAAGATACTCTATTTCAAATTGATTAAAATTTACATTATTTAGGCCTAGGAACATAAATACTGGCTCTACTAGCTTGTCTTGAGTATTATTATAATAATATTCAGCAGTGTTTATCTCAGTTTCAGCAATGACAAAACAATCATTGATTTGTTGTTCTCCACTTGTTTATCTTTTTACAGCAAGATTTATTCCCTCTTCCATCGAAAACTGGTAAGATATTGCAATCTGAAGTGTACTTGTTGTCATCACAAACATAAACAAAGATCTTTTCGTTTGATTTGGACCACTTATGCCCTTACTCAAGCCCACTTGGTTTCAAGATGGATGTTTAAATTAGCAATTAAGTTCATGTAAGAGGTATTGGACAAATTTCCATCAATTCATGTTCCAGCCTTGTTTGAAGCAAAAGACAAGCTAACACCAATGTCAAAATATAAAAGATAAACACAGATCATAGGATGTGACTCTTCTCAACATAGTATTCTGAAAGAAATGACTATTCTAGTTAAGCTTAGTTTTTATTTTTCACCTCCTGAAACAATATAAACAGGTGTGATTTCATATCTCTGTTCTAATATCAGTTTTAAACCAAGAAATACGTGGAGTAACTTCCCATATAGCTGTAAAAGCAAGACATGGAAGTGGATTAACTCATCAAATACCTTATTCGTACATATAATCCTCGACAAACATACATACGTAAAGAAGTCATATCCCAAAAAAATCGTAGACATTGTACGCGCGTATCAGAGCTAAATTACCTGAATGTTGTGTAAAGTCGGATTGAGGTCGCCCGCCGAAGCTGAATCGTTCTCATTCCCTTGTTCTTTCGCAACTCTCTGATTTAGCAGACGAATCAAAATCCACAGTCCCGCTGCTTCCATTGCAATTACTGTAAAAGCCCCAAGAAGAAATACTGACAACAAAAGCAACACCATTATTACCCCCTTTCAATTTCAATTGCTAATGCCCATTTCCTGTTAACATTAATGTATGCAAATTCGCATATCAATCATACAACGACACAATACATTCAACGATTTTTCCAACTCTTGAATAAAGTAGAATGAAGAAGAAAAAGAAGAAGAAATCAATTAACGAATTCTTGATTATGTGGGAATTCAAGACTGGAGAAGAGAGAGTTGAGTTGAAAGCAGGTGGCGTGGAAAGTTTGACCCTTGAGGGGTTACATATTCGGGAACGATTACTTGTAGAAAGAGTATCAAATTAATTGACACCGTCACTCCCCCCATCAATTTCAAAATATCTATAACACACCCTGTCATTTTCAAAAAGCTTGATAACTGCCTTAAAAAAAATTTGAAAAATGAAGGAAAAAAATTGAAATATACCCCCATTTCAGATTTTGGTTTGTTACTCATACCTACCTAACTTTTTTCTTTTTATAAAAATATATCATGTTACTTTTATAGTAAAAATCGAACTATATGTTCATGACACATTAAGCAAATCAGTATTATTTGTGATAATTATATTTTCATTTAAGTGTCACTCAAGTAACTACGTTATAATTTTGTTACATCGAGTAATTACACTTTAATCTAATTTAATTAAGATGACTTTATCCAATTTCGTTGACGGAAATTGATGACGTGATAGTCAATAAATGACAGTCATCACATTTAGACGTTAGTCGTTGATGTGTAACAATTTTAGTAAAATAAACGATGTGCATAATGTATTGAATATAAAGTCAACGATTTCCATACGTCCAAGCAATAGAATTAAATGAAATTATCCGATTGGACTTGTTAGCCCGTAATTCGAT
This sequence comes from Fraxinus cuspidata, assembly GCA_903798385.1. NCBI lineage: Eukaryota > Viridiplantae > Streptophyta > Magnoliopsida > Lamiales > Oleaceae > Fraxinus > Fraxinus cuspidata. Next base: position 9,541 of record CAIGRP010045091.1, read on the forward strand.
TCTCTAACTCGTATGATTTGTCATCCTGACTTACTTTTGCCAAACCTCCTAGCAGTAGCTTGACCTTAAATTGACTTTTCTCGATGTCACGTCAACACTTCGGAGTCCATATCTCACCCTGAAACTTGAGTTACAAATAGTTATAACAAGAACAGTCCAATCACACCTATATCAACCTCAACTGTAAGTGTACAAGACCAAAAATTCATATAATTTGGCATTAAAAGCATGACCATCTTTATCTGTCCTGAATAATACATAGAGATAACAAGTAATACATTCAGAAGCAAATGGAATGTTGTTACAGAGTAATCTCATTGATTAATAACTTTTTACTTGTACAGAAAAAGTGCCTTGAGGCTGAACATTTGGGTGAGCATCCTAATCTCTACATGAATTCTGCCTATTACCTCGATGAATCTCTAACTCGAACTATCGTTGTCGTTGTCTGGCTTCACCAGTCCAATAACTTTTCGTGGCTAGAAGAATCTTCTCAGGGTTAAATGGTCCGCTTTCATGATCCATAATTCGACTTTCCCATCTCATTCCATCTGTTATGCTTTTAATCTTCACCAGGACTTCCACCACATCTCTGAATATAACAGTCCCTTCTGGTCGTAGAATTCTATCCATCTCGAGGAGAATGTACATAATGTCACACCTAGCAGAATAAGCCAAGCACAAGTTACACGCATTAACAATTGAGAAACACGGATATATAGCATATTACCTGTCCTGATATATGCTGAAGACACCTCCCGCGTGGATGAGATCATAAGTTCGTGGATAAGTTGAGAATGCTTCGCACCAATCTTGATATGAACCAATGAAACCGCGCTCATATATCAGTCCTAATGTGTCAATATCTGAATTTGCAGGGACCACATTCATAACCCATACTGGGTATTTCATCAAGGCTGCAGCGAATCCCCCAAAATAAGCATTCATGTCCATTACATTTCGATATTGTCCTTGATGTAATTGACTAACAATATGTTTGTAATGTGCCACACGACCCTTCCACAGATCGTTATCCGCTTGAAATTTCTCAACGGTGACACCTGGGATTGATCCACTACTAATTCTTGGCGGAACAGCAAATGCACGCTCTGGCCATTTCTCTAATTTGCCTCCCGCAACCTCATCAGGGCTGCTTACTTCTGGCAGTTGGGTTATGCATTTTTCCATGTCAGTGTACCTTATTAATACAGGTGAAGTTCAGTGTAATTTAACATTTTTAATTCAAGTTATATGATTGCATAATGATAAGAAAGTACCAAGCTGCATCGGCATTGTCCGATTTGCAGATATGCGGTGTACGAAATATCTGTTTTGTTTGTTCTTTATACACTGGATGTGGTTGAAAGGTTTTTGCCAAACAGAAAGATCGTCCTTTTCAATCACTTTCTTCCAGCAGAGTCGTTTAGCAACATCCTCAATCGAATCTTGCTCCTGCTTCAAGTCTTCTTGGGTCCTCTCCCAACCTCTCCAGTATTGCTTCCAACGAATAGGAGGGCCAGATAGTATCCAATAACCACCGGGCCTCAAAATCCTATCGACTTCAATCAGATACAATCCATCTGCAAGCATTCAAATAAAAATATTTCTCAAGGATTCGTCTCTTTTCTCTTGTAGAAATATTTAACAAAATCCGGTAACGCCTTACCATTGCTGAACCACGGGATGAGGCACCGAGAACAGTGAGCCATATCGAAAGCCCGTGCAGGGTATGGAAGTCTCTGTGAACCCATGACGCCAATCATTGCTGGAACGCCTCGTTCTAATGCAAACCAAACCTGTGCTTCATGTGTATCTCTTGGAGCAAAAGACATAGCTACAATGTCCCTCTTTAACAAGTAAGCACCCCAACTTGCAACCTTAAAAGTTCAAAACGAGCAATGTACTATAGTTAACTTGTCTGTTTTTATACCTATAAGCAATGAAATGTTGTTAAAGATAGAGATGTACTTACTCCACAACCTGTATCAACAGCAGTTCGAATGGCTCCATTATTAAGGGGGATAAGTTCATTAATATCATCAATGTAAGCATCAGCACCACGTGGAAACATCGTGCCACCCCCGGGAAATCTGAAACGATCTCCTTCAACTTGGATCCAATTCTGAACGGCTTTCTCGATACTTAGCTCTTTGTGGGGGATGTTGGCGTACCATGCATAATCCCGGCTCTGTGGCCATTTGAAAGGGGTCTTGTAGTTTGGTGGAGCAGGTACAAGGCAGCGGAGTAACTCTTCCTTTTTAGGGCAATGTCTCTCTCTATACTTCAACATCAAATTTCCGACCCCTTTGCCGATCTTGGCACGGGGTGTATTCGCTGAATGACATATCACATGGCGGGAATTTTTGCGATTCCTCAGAACTGTTAACTATTAACTGGTGATGGCTTTCAAAGTCCAGCAGGTCTGACACCGGTTGAGGATTCGAGGATGATGTTGGAAGCTGGTCAGTGCTCGTTTTCTCAGTCGATCCAACATCACATCCAACTCTAGAGTAGAGTTCAGACTGATTGGTTGGACCCTGCCAAGCCCCGAAAACATAGAAACACACACACAGACCGCTAACAACTAACACCAACGTGAGACGTTCTCTCTTTAATTCCAACAACTGAAGCTTTGGGGATCCACTATAGTCCTTTCCCATTTACAACTGAAAACAAATTTCTCAGATTAATGAATTGCAATAATCATTAGTAAAGAGGGTGATAGTTGTAACATAGCAATAGTATGTGCCAAACTAAGAAAGTCGCCCCGACTTAAAGGTAAACGAACATATAATCATTTTTATAGTGGAAACTTGATTCGGAGTTTATCCAGTGGCTGCAGGCATATTTCTGAACCACGTAAATCTTGTGCTTTCGAAATTCCTCATTTTTCACACAGAGAAAAAGTGTACAAGTTTTCTCAACACAATATAGAGCACAAACAAGCTTTCGGATCCAAGATTGGTGTTGAACAAACCACCATCTTATAGGGGTATCTTAACGGTAAAAATTCAACTTGCGGGATAGCAATCCTTTGTCCCGGCCATTGCAATTTGTGTGTCCCCCAAGGCATAAGGGGGTGCTTAAACGACTCTTCTAACTAAGATTAAACGACTCTTCTAAGATTGACATTTTTAAAATGGAACTAGGTGTTAGACTAAAGATTTACGTTATTGAGATGAGACAAAAACATATTTATAAGTAAAATAAGTAAACTATGAGTAAAGGACTACAAGGTGATCTTATCACTCCTATTGCTCTCGATAATTGGCATTATTTCGAGTTATGTGCAACGAGAGAGTCCATAGCCAAGATTCAATAATTGCTTATTCTTCTAATCTCCTCACCTGAAATATTAAAAAGAAAGAATATCCAAAATAAAAATGTGCATAAAAACAGCAAATGGAGAGAATCACTGTACCTGATCTCTAATAAAAAGTAATAACTATACTGCATCAATCAACGAAGGCTCAAATCTTCTGCAAAACCCAGAAAAAAATTGAAATCGTTAATCTTTTTTAACCAAAGAAATCCATAATAAAAGCTTATACCAACAAATGAAATGTAGACATGATAATGAGTGGGGGATTTGGATTTTGTAGCTCATTACTCGCAACAAATCATCATTTTTATACATATTTGGAGAAAGGGGACTGTGATTGAGGGGAGTAAGAACGTGGAGTATTGGACTTGGTCGGTTTTTGAGTGAGAGAGTGAATTGCTTTTTCTATCCACATCTTAGACCCTCAGATGTGCCTCAATTAGCTCATTGCCCCTCGTTGGACACACTTCTCTGGGGTGCCATATTCAAACGCCCTCAATTTGCTCTCCCGATTGGGTTCCGTTTGTGTATGTCTCGCATCCATGCATGCATGATTAGCGCACGAAAATAGTTCAACTCTAATGTCTCTATTGACGAAATGCTATTTAGCATACCAATATAAATGGCAGTACTAGTGACATTAAACTACATATTCAATTAAATACAAAAAATTATGTCTTATTTAATTGGATTTATAATATGTTGACACCTAAACTGGTGTTCAACACCACTAATGCTAAATAATATTAGTCTTGTATTGACCTCAACCTAGTCAATGTTTTAGCTCCCTAAACTATATGAAATTCGTTGAAAGGAAGATTTGAGATGAAAATTAGCTATTTAAAAAGAGAATAAATCAAAATTTTCATATCCCTTTTGCTTGAATTCCTTACTATATATAGATCTGTTATCATTATTTAGCGAGTTTTTAACTGAATATGTTACATTTTCACGTTTTATTTACTACATCACATGTTCTTCACTCATTGGTTGTGATAGTCACTTCCAAAATATTTAACATTCTTATTCACGTGTGGCATGTGCTTCAATAACAATTTTGCTCACGTTGAATAGGCTGTAGAAATAAATTGAAGTATTTTCGCCAATTCAATAATTTGTGCTCACTCGTCATTCCTAATCAAGATCAAACTTATGATTTCGTATTTGAAATGCTCACCGACAAATGGTCATAGGTTCGCACAAGTGAGCTCAAGATAGGGTACCACAATAATGACAAAAAAAATCTCACCACTAACCTTATAAAATTAATTGTTAACAAATAGTTTTCGAAGTTTGAGTCTAATCATTATAAATTCAAAGTGAATAATATTTTATTGGGAAATGCGTTAATAAAAATGAATTTTAAAGAAAGTGATTTGTGAAATTCTAAATCAAACAAGAGCTAAAATGACACTTGCCATCTTCTTGGAGTTTCATACACTGAGAGCCAAGTGACTCTCTAAACAAAATGTACTCTCTATTTTAGAGAGTCAATATTTAAAAATAAGTTACAAGACATTCTCTATTTTAACTTTTCAAAATAAAGAATGGATTTTGGAGAACCCAACTTACTCTCTATTTTTGATTAACAATGATTGCATTTAATAAGTTACAAATTTCAATACTCTACAATTTAAATTATTCAAATCACATTTGATTTAATTGGTCATTAGTATATAAAAAAATTATGTCAAATAAGAGATAAGGAGAAATCAATAAATGTTCATTAGAGAAACAAATAAAGAGTCAAAATAGATAGAATTATTGGAGTGCATAAATAAATTTACTCTCTAAATTTAAAAATATGCTCTTTATCATGCATAAGATGCACTTTGTAAATAGTCTCTTGGAAAAGGAATACTTGGGTAGGAAGGTTGTACCGTACAGTCCTACGTGGTGCAATCGTCTAATGAGGAGTCGCCACTTCATCGGAAGGTTGTACCATACAGTCCTACGGTGCCTACACATGTGCTTCTCTTCTTAGAGACGCTCTAAAATAAATATAGCTAAAATTTGATGAATGCCTGATAGTAGACATTTAGATAGAGCTTGATCTTCTCATTCAAGATATAGATATTCTCTACAGTTACTCGTCATATTGTGTGAACTTGATCTTCTCATTCGATGTGCTCAAAATGATCTTATTCGATTACATTAGTTGATTTATTCTTAGTAGTGTGTGAAACATGCTGGTATCACATATTCCTTTCTAGAAAGAGGTTATAATTTTAGACGTGTTCTCCTCAAGTAGACGAGAAAGGAATAAAAGTCCACCAATATTCTTCTCCATGAAATGCAAGAGAATAATTAAAATCGAACTGATTAAAGTTCAATCAATCTGATTTTGCATTGCCAAAAAAATTCAAAATTCTCAACAAAATAGCAGCTTGTAATATATTCTAAAATCTCATTAAAATTCCTCAAACTCTGCATTCACAATCAGAAATCCACAATACATTAAAACAAGAGTCAAAAGTGACTACATATTTTTAAGAAATTAGAATATAAGGGGGTAAATAAGTCTTTCTGGTTGGTAACGCGTGATAGTTATTAATTGGTTGACTTCTAATTGAATTTATTATTGATACATGTTGTACTCTTTAGCCTACGTGTCCCTTGTTGATTGGCTGTGAAGCCACACTTTACACTCTCATTCATGTGTGTTGATAACGGCTTTTGCTGATGTGGAATAATTAATGAAACCAAACTATGTTATATTTGCTTTGCCAATATAAATGCTTGCTTATTTCATTGGGCTTGCGCGTGATTTGATTGTTCTTAAATAAAGTTCGTATGGAAGGAATAACGGCTCACAGTTGATCCTCGAAATTTTTTTACTCGTTAACACCTGTGATGGAAACTCCAACCGAAAAGGGACATTGATAAAGCCCACAAAAATAAGAAAAATATAGATTCATTTATACAACAAATATGCACTTAGAGAGTATGAATACATGAGAATATTGCATATATGTTGAGTAAAACTTTATGGTATGTGGTACAAGTAATTACCGGATTTAAACTAAAAAAATCTCTTTATGTGGTACAAGTAATTACCGGATTTAAACTAAAAAAAATCTCTAGGAGAGATTTGAGCTCACAATGGATTCTTCATAATAGTCGTAAACTTTTGCTTCTCAGACAGATCAATATTGTCAAAATTAAGAGCGGTCCAATCAAAGTACCAAATCAAATTAGCAACAAAGTACTCTCAGTGAAGCAGAGCCAGACCCCACCCTGGACATATTTATTTTTATTTATTTAAATATGAGGGTATATTCGTCATTTCATAACTTTTTATTGAGAAATTGGATGAAAATTGATATAAAT